>JAVKLF010000042.1:6205571-6222480 GCA_034783495.1 Millerichthys robustus
TTTGTGTTTCTCAATACTTTGGAAATTCTGAATGCCTTACATCAAAACAATTATTACAACTATTTGGTAACTCCTAGTTAATTTGAAGATAGATTTGTTTTTCTACTTTCTTAACATGTTTGCAATGATTTTTTTTGTTTGTATTTGTTTATCATTTATTATATCTACAAGCCTACTAGTGCTTTTGTGCACCGTTTTGTCTCATTTTTAATTTCTGGTGTGATTTTATGATTTTTATTACATGTTCATGTGGCTGATTATCACTGTAAGTTAATTTAATTTATTCAGCATTGCTACAAATACAAACTTATACTATTTAAAATGTTTTTGTGCTGTTTTTACTTATTGAAAAATATTTTCCATATCATTTGGTAATATATTACAATTCAATTTTTATAAAAAGACCAACATTATTTTTTATTTGACTTCCTATTTGCTAAATCCGTGCTGGGAATAAGTCAAAAACTTGTGTATCGTGTGAAACCTAAACTTATTCAAGTATCCAGTTCAGTGCTCTCACCCAGTGGCCAGCAGGTGGCAAAATGGCGTCTTACTAGTTCTTTTCTTGAGCGAACCGTAAAAGGGCCTCCTGCAGTTTGTGATGGTCGTCTTCAACAACCTACAACGCAGAAAATCAATATAAGCTTGGGAATTGAGAACAAACTCACTTACAGACAGACGCAATTCAACCTCCTCCTCTTAACATCCACCCTTTGTCTCCCTCGCTGCTTCCCTGACACATCCCATTGCAAGTGCCGGACATAATAGCCATTTTTAGACAAGTCCAATTTCACAAGGCAATTTTCAGCAAAGCAGTAACAGCAGTGGTTAAATGGTTTTCTATTCTCTAGTTTCTTTTTTTCTGCCATTTGCCCCCATTTTGTCCACTGCTGGCTCCTTACTTGAGTTATCGTGACTGAAATGGACAGATATGAGTCTCTTTCCACTCCGCTCCAGTCTTTTCTTGTCTCCCGTCTTTATCTGCCTCTGTCATACAACCGGCTCTCTTTTCGATATTCTCATCCACCCTCCCTCTCTATTCACCTGTAGTTTCATTAGTTGGTTCTCCAGGCTGAGCAGCCTCCGGCGCACTTCGTCCATTCTCTCCTGGGACAGCACCAGGGGTGCACTGATGCTCCCATCTTCATCTTCTTTTGTCTCTGCAGCTTCTCTTTCACATGAGTTGGAGTTCACCTCCATATAACCCCTGTCTGTGGCCTCGCCTTCTATGCATAAAAAAAACTCGATTTAGATGTGCCGATCTTTTCTTTTTAACAAAACATTACAGAAAATACAGAAAACAATAAAAATGCTGACTACATGCGTGAAATCTAATCTACCTGTTGACTGAGAGCATTCTGTTTCTTGATTTGTTCTCTCCGATTGTTCCTCTTCATTTTCTTTAGCAGGTTGCAAGTCTTCTGACAGACTGATGCTGCCGATCAACAACCTTTTCAGTGACATCACTAAAACAATATTAAGAGAGTTTAACAATAAATCAAAGCTAGAAGAGAAGACCAAAAACGGGAGGAATTGCCGTTAAATCATCAAACGGATTTATTTATTTAATCACCTTCATCTAGAGCAAGGTTGGCCACCTTCTCCTGAGTGCTGTTGGAGTGGCCGAGCACATCAAAGCCTGTCAGGAAATCCATCAGCCTGTGCCTGTGATCCGACTTGTCATCCGTCAAACTGTCCCTATCGTGATCTACAGATGGAAACAGGACTCAGCCTCATCGCATGTCCTTAGAAATGTGCAGTAAAGTCTTGTTTAGTGTTAAGCCCATCTGCGGTCTCACCACTGCTGCTTTTTAAACTTCCATTCTCAGTTGAGATCAATGGAGCATTCAGTCTGATGGAGGGAAAGCAATGAGAGAAGAGTAGTTTTTATGATGGGTAACCTTGGTGGATTGGCTTTTCCAACACAACACACACAAAAAACACATACGTAGAGGGACTGAAAGAAGCTGCTCCACCAGGAGGCACATTCAACACCCCCGACGCTCCGCTCTTCTTCAGCTCTTCTACGGTTGACTTTAATATATCGGTCCAACTAGAAAGAGACATTAAAATGAGTTTACAGTTCATTTGTTGGATTTTCAAGTTTTATCTAACAGCAGACACTCACGCATTCTTTTCCCCGACAGACTGAGCTACTAGCTCATAGATCTGAGCACCACTGTCCCAGGTGAATATCGCATAGAAAGCTTTTCGATCTGACGGAAACAAAAGTCAATGAGTGGAAACGTAAATAAATTTGATCAGGTGATAAAAGTGACCTAAATTTTCACAGTTCTGTGAAGCTAACCTGTTGCCACATCCCGGAGAAAAACAGAGTCCAACTTTATAATGGGGCTCAGCATCTGTTTGCCTTCCTGAATGGCGATGTTACTCTTGCTTTGGCATTTGAGGACCACTTTGTCATCCTGTTTCTGTAGGAGCACCAGCAGGTCCCCCAGCAGCACACCCTGCACCTCTGAAAGGAAAATGAAAGTCTTGTAAGGTCCATGTAGGTTACCCAGTACACTGTGTTCTTTAGTCAGTTGTTGATCCATTTCTTTTTTAGTATTACAAGTTTTACAAAGTCAAAAATGTTTACTAAATGAAGTGACTTTACTGTATTTAAGTCCTGGGATTTTTTTTATGTATTGCACTGAGATGTACAAGCCTGACATAAAAAGGGAAGTAAAACTCAGACAGCTGCTTGACAGCTGGCTCAAAATGGGAAATGAAAAAGAAACAAATTAACGCCAATTTAGCCTGAAATAAAGGCTTGATTGAATATTTCCCCACCACTTCTTGAAACACATAAGTCAAGTGAAATGTATGCATATATTTACCAACAGCCTTCTCCTTGGTCACTCTCCAGATTAATGGACCTTCATAAAGCATCTTCCTTTGAGTGAAGTCAATAGTCTGAAATAGACATAGAGAGGTGATGAGAGAATATTGCAATAAAAAAACAATATAAACAAGTAATACCCTGGAACACTTTGCTGTAATAAAAAATACCTTATACTCAGTGTAAAGCTCATTCATGGGTTTGAGCCCTGATGTGTCCAGTTTCTTTTGGTACTCCTTTAGAGACTGTGGGCAGAGAAGAAAAACAGGGCGGTCAGACGGCCATTTGACGAGCTCAGCATTGAAGCAGCAGGAGTCTAAGAGCAAACAGCTTCAAAAGACTCCAACTGATGCTCAGTGGGTACAAAACAGTTTGTTGAGAGCTAGGTTTGGTGTTTCTTACCAACATGTTGCCCACGTTTTTGACCTCTTCATTGACATGGTTGAGGATCTTTTTGCAGCACTCTGCACTCTGCTGGATTCTTTGCTTCTCTGTGGGATCCTCTGTTAAAAGCAAAAACACAAAACTAAAAGATAAAACAGCTTTCACAGTAAAGTCTAGACTAAAGCTGTATAAACCAAAGACGTATACTTTGTGGACATATATTTATCCACTGTTTAAATGTATTTTGGAGGTATGTTATCTCACATACCAATAGGCTGATACTGTTAATAAAAAACATGTTTGTAAATATTCTTCTTTTTGTATGTTCACCAAGAAAGCGAATAAAAACGAATCAGCCATCTTTATAATTGTCTTATTAACATATAAAATAAGTGACTTTATAAATTGTCAAGCAGCATTTTCTGACATTAGGTAGAGCTGTGAGAACTGACACTGAACCATTAATACTCAGGTGGAGTTATGCCATGCAACGCTGTTAGAAAGACATTAGTTTGGATTTGAATTATTTTATAAAGAAAATTATTAGATTTTTCAATCAGTTATGCCAAATTAAGAGCACAAGTCCAAATAAATTTAAAATCTAATTTTCATTTAAATCCAATTTTTACATTGTGGAAAAAAACACAATATTTCATAGATTACTGCATTTTGTTTTCCTCATTCTGAGCATCTAAATGCCAGTTTTAGTAATAAAAACCCGATAAAGCATAAATATGATTCACACACAGACAGAAATTTAGCAAAAACACTAGTTATAACACACTCACACATACATACCTGTGCTCTTGGCAATATTTTCAAGCAGCAGAGGATACTTTGTGAGCCTTTGCATCTCTGTGGGAATAATGTCTTTGAGCTGCAGCCGGCGGCACTGAGGTTTACTCTCGGCATCCTGTAATTGATACACACCAACAGGGTCAGAACGATGCCACTGGTGTGACTTTTGGTATTAGTGCGAACATCTCTTTGTTAAATCTTTTGGAATTTATTCTGGAGTTTGCTTCTGGGCGTATATCTTAATACCTGTATGAAAGCGTTAAAGCGTGGTTCCTTCTTCTGCCTGCTCTTGATTTGCTCTAGAGCCCACGTTTGGTGACTGCTGAACCGGGCTGTCAGTTTCTGAAACCATTCTCCTTCTGCACCGTCAAACTTAAAATACAAATACATACAGTTAAAGTACAGAGCTGTGCTGGGTAAAAGCAAATATACTTTCATATGCTGCTTTAAGACTGCTCAATAGCAACAGGAACGCCGCACCACACCCACTTTTCAAATTAACTCCACTCCCCAAACTGGACACGCAATAAAAAAAATACATAAAATACATTCAGGGTGCAAATGCCGGATAACTACCCCATCCCCCCTCACCCCTGCTACTGCTACTGGTTAGTACATTATCAGTTAAATACATTCGGAAAGTCATTTGATGAAAAAATAAAAATCAACTCACTCTGTTAAGTAATGTGGTGCTGATGATTTTAACTATATAGTTGTCATCTACACGCAGCTTCTTCAGGTTTTCATAGAACTTACCTGAAATTTAGAAGCACACAACTTGTGAAACAAATAAAATCATTGGGACAACCTAAAAACCACAACATGTACTAAATAAATCACACATAAATATTCCCAATATAACTGAAAATAAGAGCTTTTTTTATTCTGTGATTGGTGCTCATTTAGCTATCAGTTATTATCAGAACTGATTCATAATGCCACAATATTCATAACTGAATAAGTGCCATTCACATGTCTTAGGATAAACAAATAAAATAGTTCCAATGCAGCACTCACAGTGCTCTTCAAGCATATCATCTAGGCTGGGGAAAATGGCATCAAGCTCCATGGAGGCCATGAATGCCTCCCTCTCCAACGGCTTGACAAACACCATCTGAAGGACACTCAGCATTCGCACATGAGCATGTTCTGTTACAAACAGTTCTAGGAAGAAAAAGATGCAGGTTCATCAAACATACACTTGAAATCAACATTTCTTTCTCATTGATATTGCACTCTCACCATTTATGACTTCCTGCCTCTTGATCTCCTTCTTGCTAAGGTGCTTTAAAGCATCAGGAGGGGCCAGCTCCTTCCAGTTGGGTGGATCCTGCTCAAGCTCCAGGAGGCGTGGCTCGATCTCCTCACAGAGCTGTGGCGAAGGACTGGTGGGTGACTGGCTGGGGCCATCACGAATTAAAGCTGGCCCTTCAAAACTAATGTAGGGGAGAAGAATTAGTTTAGAAAGATTTGCTTTCTTTTTCAAAACACGCATAAAACAGGCAGCGCTAAATTACAAATAAAATGCAACAACAGTTCTTTCTGAAGTATCTTTGCTAAGACTTTTGTCATTTAAAACAACAAAACCAATAAAAGCTGCTTTTTTAATGTAAACAAATAACATTTTATTGCCAAAAGTAATTCTAAAAAAACTCCCATATTTCAATAATAAAAAACAAAATTTGAAAAATAAATACATAAATAAATAAATAAATACATAAATAAATCACAAGAATATAAAAAGAATCTAGGATCACCAGTTCAACAAAACTCTCAGCCAAGCTACCAAAAACAAAACAAAAAAAACAAATCCATTCAAATTTTTCACTATAGAAAATATATATAAATCTACAGATATAAATAAATCTATCAGGTATGAACTATATTTGCCACATTTTACTCTTATATAATAATACTAAACTCTGCTAAATGGAGAGCTGTATTTGGACACTGACATTGTTACATGACAAATTAGGTGCAGATATTACTTACACGCTGGCTGGGGATCAGCCAAGTAAAAACACTTTGAGGTAAAATTAGTTCTTGATTGAAGCTGACCTCAGTTAACCTACTTGGGATTCTGTAATAACTGGTGTGCAATTGACTGTGGTTTTAGGTTTTAAAATGAAGCAATATTTAACCCTTTAATTACAGGCTGGCATTTGGTATTTACCACATAGTGTAAATTGACCTAACTCAACAATTCTTTCGTTGAAAAGTGAAGCGTCTCAAATGAAATGATTTATTTATGTTTTATTCACTTCCTGTTAGGATCTAGCAACATGAAGTTCACTGAATTTTTGTGCTTGTTTTGTTTGTTTGTTTCAAAGAGGAAGACACACTTGTGCCTTTAGAAAATAACTTGAACTGTCAAAATCAATAACAATGCTGTTAACTATAAATTGTTTCAAACGTCCTTATATATCATTTGCTTAATAATTAATATGGGGAGCATAAAATATTCATTTTCATCTGCAAGAACACGCCTGTCCCTGCTGTGCACTTCTCCGGCCAGAGAGCCATTAGAAGGAGGTTTGCCCAGCTTACGGGTGGAGGTGCTGGGGGGAGAGTGGGACAGGCGTTGTACAAGTTGGAGGCTGTAGGTCCACATCACTTCGGGAGCGGGACTGTTTGACCCGAGAAGAGCCGCGGCGCCGTGATGAATGGCGGTCCACGCGGGCGCTCTCACTGCGTGCCACTTTCCTACTGAAGGAAGGGGAGGTGGAGGAGGATGGAGGAGCAGGAAGAAGTGGAGGAAAGAAAACAGGGACAGGACGAAGTGGAAGAGAAGGTGGCATGGGAGGGGGGTGGGTACCAGGTACAACACAAATAAAGAAGGAAAAAAAAGAGAAAGGAGAGTAGACACAAAAGATTCCAAAAGACAGTGACAAAGCAAAAACATTCAGATATTAAATAGAAAAAACATGCAAACGAGGATGAAATTTGAAATTATGAGGGTAAAGAATATGATGAACGGCTTAAGTCAGTTACAGATTAACAGATAAAAAAAAGATAAGAAACTGAATGAAAAGTAAACATGCATGTAACAGGAATACAGTATATTGGTTAAACAAACATGTAAAGTTTGTTTAGACACGGTAGCATTTGAATGCCACTCAACACGAGTTTGTTAAGCAGCCATGCATTGCGTCTACTTTTCTCCCAACACTGTGCAATAAAGGTCAGTTAAGCAACAAACAAGTCTTGTGTCTCAACAATTCATCACTTCCCCACAATTTGCAAACTTATCAGCTAATAATTAACCAATTGTTCTCGACACTTAAGCTAATCCCTTCACAAGCAGTTTTAAAATACTTAGCCAGTTTGTGCAGAATCATAACAGGAACACAATGCTCACTGTGAAGTGTGTATGCATGTGAGTGTGCTCTCTGTTTGCATCATATGTGAACAGAATAAGGCCTGAAGCAAGTCCGTGACTCTGTCAGGGCGCTGACACCCACCTTGTCTTCCGTCTGCAAAAACAGGGGGACACCACACTGTTACACACTCCCCTTTACACAACTGTCGTCAACCACAGTGACAACCATAACATGCATGTGCACCACCCCAAAGTGAGACCCTAATTGCGCTATTGTTAGACCAATGTCTGAGCTGCATGCCAGATATGGCTCTAAAGCTACTGGCATAACACGTAAACGCACAAACTTAGGAAGACAAGCAAGACAAAGGACGGGCCCTGACCGCAGCAGACACAGACACCTTAAAAAGCACATACATTGAGCAGCTAATATTCTGAACTGTGTCTGTCTGAACTGAAATGTGTTGCTCACTTTGTGATGCTAGTATTTATCAATACAACATGAAGATTACTTGCTTTTTTAAAAGAACTATACAAAATGTTCACAATATGGCAAAACAACCTATTCACTAACTAGAAAGCTTCAGATTTGGAACTATAACAAATGCATCAGTATGAAGGAAAATGTCAGTGTACTGCTACAATTTACCTGATAGCAATGGAAATAAGGTAACAATAACTGATCCAAATTGACAATAAAGCTCTGAAGTAACAATGAGAAGAATCAGGACAAAAACACAAGTGACAGAATGACGGTAGGAAAAAAAGAATGTGTTACTGCTGTACGAGGAAGAAAAATGAGGAAGATAAAAAGGGAGAGGGAAGGCAGAGGGGCCGAGTCCACGTTCGCCTGATGACGGTCTTTTAAAAAAATGAAATTTAATTTAAAAACTGCAGGCTCTGTTAGCTAGCGAGCGACGGGAGGCAGAACAAAAGCTAGCACACAGCAGGGACAGACGGCTGGGGGAGTTTTACCACGCTCCCTCAGCCTGCGCAGTTCAGGCACATTTTGCTTGCCCCCACTTTCCCGTGGTCACGCATTATAATCTGATCCTAAATCCTTAGTGACCCATTATACCAAGGTTTGCACTCCCCAGAGGATGCTCTTTTCATTACCATCTCCAGCATTTTTACCTGTCTGTCTCCAAGGCCTCCACTGATGGGGCTTCATTTGGTGAAGTGGGCTCCACAATAGTAGGGTCACCCCCAGGAGACACACAGCCGCTGTCCGGCACAGCCTGAGGCTCTAAACGAATGCTTGACGAACCTGTAAGAGTAGAAAAATATCATTTAATATGCAAATTCTTACTTAGAGCTGTAGTATTTATTATACGAGGAAGATTAACAAATAAAAAAACAACAGAGCAATGTTTATACGTCTGAAAAAAAGAGGACCAGAAAAATATACTTTGCACATAAGGTCAACTCTATTAACAGCTATTCCACCGTTTTGACTTCTTTAATTATTGCATTTATTTGTATATCTTTCAATCGTATTCCATGCTACATATTCCTACATCCACTCCAGGTTTCATAAATCAATATTTTTCATTTTAGTTGGACAGACATGGCAAACTGTGGGTTCCTGGGTTGTCATCAACCTGTTACACAACCGCATTCCCAATCCGTCTTATTTATACAGATAATATTTAGCTTCTGATACCACTGAATTTCACACATACATTCTGATTTATTAACTTTTTCCCCAAGAAAAGCTTAATGGATTTTCAAGAGAACCACTACAGACACAATTTGTGCTATAAAAGACCATAATAAACATGATTAGATTTAACCCTACATAGTAGTTTCTATTTTTTTATTATTTCATTTTATCAGTATGAATGTAGTTTTACCATCAAGCTGAATGGGCTCCGGGTTGATGGTGGTGTTATTCTTACTGCCTGACCCATCAGGATTCTCTGCATCAGACGCTAAAGTCAGACCCGTGTTGCCAATCGGCACTCTGGGGGTAGGGACTGAAATTTCCGGCAATCTGCCCGGCAGAGGCAGTTTATCCACTGAAGAGGAGAAGTGAGACATTTTGAAACACAAAAGAATTACAAATAATATAACTGCAGCTTAAAAAAAAACAATGACCCAAATGCACATCAGTCAGTGTGAAGACAGAAGAAGAGTTTATGTGAGTATGGTGCAATCAGGAGCCTCTGCAGTAGATGAGAGGGTTAGTTCAGTAAAAGATAACGTCCAAAAGCTTTAGGTGAGCTTTATTACATCAGTGTGTGAATGTGTGCGTGAATGGGTCAGTGACTGTAGTGTAAAGCACTTTGGTGTCAGTAGGGACTTGATAAAGAGCTATACAAGTACAAGTCGTTTGCCATTTATGGTACCATTTATTCGGACACTAAAGCCAATTATCCACACATCCTCCCATCAAAACAAAGTGAGCTGAATGATCCCACACACACATCCTCTCCCAGTTTGATTTAGAACATGCACACATGCATTTGGTTTGATTAGTAGGGAGGTAATCATACTACAGATGGACTCTGAACAAAGAATACCTGCAGGCTCCGTTTTTGGTGCAGGTTCAGCTGTAACAGGAAAGAAGTGCAGGACATGTTCTCATGTGCAGACCATTCTTTAACATTAATATGTTAAAATGACCACAAACTGTGGCTTCAATGTTTACCGTCTATCGAAAATTTGTATATTTGCAAGTTTCAGATAAATAAAAATATCTTCAAATGGTTAAAAAGTTTTATAATGATACAAAAAAAAAAATTGATGGTAAGAAAGACAAAAAGAGTGCATTCATACGGTTTTGTGGTTTCTTCTGTCTATAGAAGGGTCCGGGCTTGGTCCTAGAGACGTCCTTTATTATACCCTGGAACAACACAATTGCAGTAAGGTCAAAATCAGATCCAAGGTTTGCAAAAATACAAAAATAAATGCTTAATTTAGCTTCTTTAACAAAGAACACATGGTGTCCTG
This sequence comes from Millerichthys robustus, assembly GCA_034783495.1. Lineage (NCBI taxonomy): Eukaryota > Metazoa > Chordata > Actinopteri > Cyprinodontiformes > Rivulidae > Millerichthys > Millerichthys robustus. The sequence continues at coordinate 6,215,867 of JAVKLF010000042.1, forward strand.
CATTAATGACGATAACTTACCTTCCCCAGCGGTAATCCAAAGAAACCTCGTCTGGACTTTTTAGTATCAATACACTTGGATTTAATCCCAAGGTGCTTCATGTAAACATTCACCGCAGAAAAGATGGCTTGGCTAGGAGAAAAATATAATATACAGGTGAAACAATAGAATTTGATCTAGGATTATAACGTGTTTATACACAGATTTGCAGAATTTTCACTTCAACTTGAAACTTGTTTAAAAGCTCATTTATGCTTGGGAAACACAAATTATCTGGCCATTCATATTTCAATAAAATCTGTATTGAAGTGGCAAAAAATAATTGATGTACAAAAAAAAAAGGTTTATGAGATTAAATCCACCCGATGAGCACGAACACAAAAATTGGTACACTGTGCTAAAAATTGGAACTCACCATTTGTCTTCGTCCGAGACAAGCTGAAGTCTGTGAGAAAAAGAAGAGATGCAGGTGTCAGATGTTTCTACTAAAGGAGAACACAAAGTACTAGCGTCAAGCTTACCTCTTCTTATTAAGTAGCATTCTTTTTTACTTGTTTGACTGATTACTGCCTCTGTTTTGGGTCGCCGGAATCTAAAGTGACTACGCGTTTCTAGATCCAATTCAAAGAAGACTACTGTGTTGTGTTTAGAGCTGAAACTTTTTGTCATATTCTAAAACTTCCACAAAAAGATGAAAACAAAAGAAAAATAGTCAAATCAAAGACATCAAGTTTATAATAAATTTCAAACTCAACTTGCACACTTAAGAATATGCAAGTAAAACCATCAGACTACTGTCTCCACACTGCCTAAAACTATCTGCTGTGGGTCGGCTGTTCTGTAAAAAGTCTGCAAACAGGATCCAGAATCAGAAATGCTCCTGCACAGCGGAAATGTCTATTTAACCATGTTTTTTAATCTGATGCAACATGCGAGCAAGACCATGGAAATCTGATCCTCGTGTTTTGAAATGAACATGAAGGATGGGGAGGGGTTTCCCTGGGATTTCCCTGTATTATCCAATCAAATGGCCCGGTTGCCTTCTTTGCATCAGCACAGAGACCAATGAGCAACAAATAGAGGTGAGGTCACTGTGCTGTGGTCAAGCGAGAGGTGCGGCAAAAGATTTTTAAAAGCAAGGAGAATAGAGAGATGATTGTCAGCAGGAATGAATAGAGTGAGACTGAAGGAATCATTTGTGCAATGAAGACAGACATCCAACTGTCTGATGGTATCTGAGGGAATCTAAAGCCGAGTTAAATGTCTTTGATAAAGTCTTATCAGACTTATGTTCTCTCCATCATCATTGTTGATCTATCCACATGACGATAGCGGGTAGCACACAGTGCACCTACGTCCATTTCCACTTTTATATCGCCTTCACCTGACAAAATGAAGCTAGATAGTCTTCTGCCCTCTCCTTGGCCTCTTTTCACTTTCTGTCAGATTTGTTTCTTGTAGAGGATAACACTGTAGTGAGATGTGGGGTCAAAGATAAACTTTCCCCTGGATCTTTCTTGCTTTCACCTAATTTTAAATCAAAACCATCCAGCACTGACAACCCTCTGGCCCTTTTGTTTTTCATTTCGTTTCACCCCCTCCACCACTAACCCAAAAAAGGTGGCAAAATGCCAGCGGGGAGTCTTCCTGCCAACGTGGCACTGCTGCCTCCATCTTTACTTCCTTCTTATGGTGCTTTGTGCTCCACAGCTTTTTCTTTAGCTCACGAGCACAAATTTCCTACTTTAGCTCCTGCTCGGGCTTTGCAACAAAGTTGACACAGTTGATGTTGGTGAGAAATTCACTTCAAAAACAATGTGGTAACATAATGAAAAAGCAAAACAAAAACAAAACAACCAGAAAAAACAGGTTTCATCATCTTGTAGAAGGAAATAGTTTCATTTCTAAAGGATTATTTTTTTTAAAAATGAGTCTTTAATAAGAATAATAACACTATTAGTTTGCATTTAAGGAATGCATTAATACTAAACCAACTGCAACATAAGCCCAAATTGTATGTCTCTGCAGATAATTAAAAAAAGATTTGAAGAATGAGAAGGATTTATGCCTTAAATAACTCTTGAAAAGAAGAGAAAGCCACTTACTGTGTTTCAATCATCTTCTCCAGCAGGTTCTCAGCTGTAGATTTTTCTTTCATCTCCATCGGGATGCGGTCTGTCGGATAGTGGCTCTCGACATCAATCAGCTCATTCTCACTGAGGGTCATACCGATCGTCCTCTTATGCCTGAGTAACACAAAGCAGGGTTTTTGGCAAAAAGTTTCTCAAAAGTAAGACCAAACAAATGATATTTAAACAACATGCAAGTCTAGGTGAGATAAATCACCTAAAGTGAAATATTTGTATTTTTAACTCCTAATTGCGTACACTGTGTGTGTGCTGCATCTGGGTTGGAGTCGTTCTCTATCAGGGCCCAAGTCCCAAAAAGAGTTATAGATAAACCCAGTGTCAGTCAGTGATAAAGAAGTCTCTTGGATGATAGGGAAATTCACCAAAATCAAACACAAAACAAATTCAGAATGAGGAGACTTTTACCTGAAATCCACCAGTTGTTTGGCTATTTCAGAACACTGTTGATTCTGAATTTCCTGAGCGTAACGTCTTTGGGTGTCATCTGAGAGCAAATCTGGGCGGGTGCGGTCTTTAAATAAAAAAGGAGAGACGAACACAAGTGTGAGCATGAACTCCCAGAATAATATAAACAAAGTGAAACAAATAATGCTCATGTACACGGTTTTAAGTTTGTGTCTATTGGAGAAAAAATACACACAAAAAAATAATGAAAAATAACTCACCCAGGTCATAGGATACATTAGGTGGCACTGACACTCTGAGAATCTGGAACAAATAGGTACAGAAAACTATTTAATTTTACACAGGATTCCAATCAAACATATTTAAACTTCATTTATATAATATGTACAAATGTATAAAGTTTAAACTTAACAGTGAAAAAAATGTTGCAGTGACTTTCCATTTCCACAAGGGGTCATTTTAACACTATAAATAAAAAAAAAACGGCTTAAAACCAAGATACCAGGTGCTGTAGCAAAGCAGTACAAATTTTTCACAGACGTGAAAGTAGACACACAAGCTAAATTTAAGTCAGTGAAGTCACAAGGAAATGTTGTTTTTTTCACATTTTTTTAAGTGAGACAGATGGAAGGATGATTCCTCCTGTGGGGATTATCCCACGGTCCTGACAGGAAGTTGTTGGGTTTAAAGACAGACAGTGAGAGAAAGAGTGCAGACTGCTGATAGATGTGAGCATTGAAAGATGGAAGTCTGATGGAGAGGTGTAACAGGAGAGACGGAGGCCAGGTGTGCAGGGAGGAGTGATGTAAGAAAACATACAGAGACTGAGGGGAACTGCTCTGATTGAGAACAGACAAAGCAAACAGAGATGGGACACAGCAAGGTACATGCAAATAACCCATGTTCACATTGTGTCCTGTCTTATCAGAGGGATTACAGATGAGCAGTTTACAGTACACAACAGAACAAAGCAGACAGGCTTTTAAATACCTGCATTACTTTTTAAGTACCGTAGGTCAGAGTTTTCTCTAGTGCAAAATTAACAAAAAGATTAAATTATATAAAAATGAAAGCCCAAACGTACAACGTCAATGCAGCCAAACAAACAACAACTTGAATTTTATTTTTTTGGTTTTTATATAAACTATTATTTTAACCACATCACAATTTCTGACCTTTTATTCAGGAAATCTGATTTTGACGAGGCTCTGTAACAGTGACATTATGCTAAAACGTTCATTGTTTTTTTTTTTAAACCAGAATCTTGTTGGTAGTTAGCCTTTTGATTTTTTTACTGTGCTGTCTATGAATGTTATAGCCTCAAAACATTATATTTCATGTCACTGAGTGTTAACAAAACCACCTCCAAGATTTACTATTGAAACAATATAATCACTGTGGAGGTTCTCCCCATGTTCAAATCAAAATTATTGAACTACATAAAAAATAAAATCTTTGTTTAATTTGACTAAAATATGCAGCAAATTATCTTGAGCACTATTGAAGTTTGCAAGAAATAGCAACTTTTATTAGATTATGGGAAGTAATCTTTCGAGTCAGACATTATGCAATGTGTTGTGCACTCACTGGGCTGATCCACAAACTATAATTACCACCGATACCCTTCACACAGATACTGGGCCAGTGGCCCGTCTACATTGTACTCCGTTTGTGGTCATTGCAGCTCTATTGCTTGTCTACAGCTAATTTTATACCTTTCAATTACTCCTACTCGTTTACAGATATGTCTTTTTCATTTCCTTGAAACAATATTTTCCAGATCCCTTATCATACTTTACATGTTAAACCAGGCCTGACACCATAACATCTGCACAGGAAGTATTTACAGAGCTAAACAAGTGTGTTTGACCGGGTGGTATCCAATAAATGCTGCTGTAACTCATTAATTTCATATTATGAGCTTGTTCCACACCAACACACACACACACACACACACACACACACCAATGTGACACTGACCAGATTCTGTTTGGATTGTGTGAAAAACCTTCAACATTTCTGTGAGGAACTGTTCATTAATTAATTAGATTTTTAAAAATAGGGCCACTATAGACCTGCAGATAGAAATAGTCCATTCATAAAAACCTCAACTGTACTGGATCCAATGCGCAGTGACAAAAAATTTACTAATTTAATTCCTATAAATGTTAATCCCAGAGGGAAAATAAGAAAATAATAATAAGAAGAAAATAAGAAAAAATAGCATTTTCACGTTCCAATTAATTTTAATTTAAATGCACCAAATATATAATGAAGATTCATGAATCACCAAAAACAAAAAAAGGACTAAATAAACTCCTTCCTGGAACTGCAAAACATTTGCTTTTTGTACATATTCTGATCAATATAATATCTGTCTGGTATAATAAGGTACTTCAATCTTTATTTTGTACAAAAACATTAGCTTCTGTATTTTAGTGTATTGTTAACTGCCTTTGCTGTTTTTTTCCATAAAAATTCATTTTTATTGTATAAAAAATACAGTGACGTTTTACTTACAGCACCCTTGTCCAAGAAGTTGCTGTGGAACTCCACAAACTGTTTTTTGGTCTCTTTCGCACTGAGGTTCTTGATGAGGTCAGCATGAAGGTAACACAGCTGAGATAGGAAACAGAAATCATGAGTTCAGATTTTTTTTTTCACTCTTAGTTTCAGATTCTTTCTGGTAACATTTTGCTAAAGTTTCTGTGCACAGGAAACAAGGAAACCTAAGTCACTTGCCAGTACTACAAACAAAAAACAGCCAGTGGCTAAATCTGGCACAATTGACCTTTTCTCTGCTGAGATTTTTGTTATTGTGTGCTGTCTCATTTAAATAACCTAATAAACTGCACTTAAATCTGAAATTACTTCTAAAGGCAGTTTAACATTTTGGACACACTGCCACATAATACAAAAGACATTGCAATTTGGTCCAAAATAAGATACCAACAAAACTAATTGTGATCATTCTTCATGTTTATGATCATCTTCAGTCCTCAAAATACAATAAAAAATAAAAACACTAAAAAGGAACTAGGGATACAAGGTACACACAAAAAGCAGAAATCTACAAATACAAAGGGAAATAACATATATAGATGTTAAAAAAACACTGCACAATTATGACATTTTACAAAAAGCTACATTACTGGTGTGATAAATGCTGGGGTATGGTGGTGGTGAGGAAAGACTGGAAAAGGTGCAAAAATACCTGAAAAAGTCACAGTGTCTGCATGCAGAGGAAAGGGGAAAAGACAGGTGTATTTTATTTGGGAACTGCCTGGGACACAAATACTGATAAACCATGCTGAGTCATGGTGAATGATATGAGGACCTCTTAACATGAGTACACAACAAAGACCAGCGCAATAAATTTAGCAATGAATGCACAACTTTACAATAATACAGCAAACAAATGTAATAGTCATTTCCCATATTTAGCACTGGCATTTATTTTGAAAATTGTAATTTAACTCAAACATGTTTTTATCGCTCTAAAGTGGCTGCTGTAACTTAATTTTTTAAATTTCTTTAGAATTTGACAACTAACTTTGCAGATGACATGTAATTTCATTATATTATTTTATATAATATAAATAACAACTTATAGTACAGTTTACAGGATATGAGCAGAGTCAACAAAGTATGGTGAAGGTATAATGTAAGTAAGGTTCAGTCAAAGTGTAAAGTTATGTTAACCAATCAATCATCTAATCAATCAATTATAAAAAGCTGAACCAGTGACCTGTTTCAAAAACCTGAACAAACCAACAACTTGAAACACTTTGCATAACCAAAGACATAAATTATAACAGGAAAAAATATCAATCTAAGATATCTTTGTCTAAATGGGTGAATATTATGATTACAACAAACTCTGAATATCAGACATACAGCATAGAAACCAGACGTTTTCACAGAGCAAACTGTGAAGGAACTAAGTGATGTGCACCTTTAAGAACAAAAAGAGGGTTGATACTTTGCCTGAGAAGGCAACAACACTGCGTTTTTCAAAGCTAATTCTCACCAGGGGAGCAGGATCAAACTGAAGAATGA
>JAVKLF010000042.1:6235754-6246477 GCA_034783495.1 Millerichthys robustus
TAAAATGGGCAAACTTGAAAAATGAATGGGACCACCACAGCTACATCTTTTTTGTTTGTTTACACTGGCACATGGTTATGAAACAGCATACTATTTCCTGGTGGTGCTTTACTGACTGGTACTTTTTTGACATAACATCTAATACTTACCTCTCTCCCCAAAAAGTAGATATGAGAGAGAAACAACTAGGAGCCTCCCGCGATCGTTCGAGCATCTTAGTTTATTTTGAAATAATTGTAAAGTGAAATACATAGCCACAGGTGAGCTCAGCTTTACTGTTTGAATAGGTTTGATACACTAGACCGCAATCCACTGCTTTAATGTCAACAGATGGTCAGTTTATTAAGTTTATCATAAAAAAAATAACAGTTAAAGGCATTTAATCATAGCAGAGGAAGGACATGCTAATAGTAAACAGTGCCATTGAAATAAGTTTCTGTTTTGGGCAGGAATCCAACACTTTTACAAGAAAACAACCCTTTGGAAAAAAAATATGTATTTACTGACAGATCTAATCTGAAGTTATATTTTAAAGCTGTTCATAAAGATCTCAAAACATCCTTTAAAAAGTGAGCTAATCTGGTAAAAAAGATCATCAAAATGCGAAAAGCCTGAAATGAAAGCTGTTAAAATGGAATTCAACTTTAATTAATTTTATCACTTGCACCTGTTGCGGCATGCCTTCTATGTTGCAACCATTTCTAAATTGTTTTGTCTGCTTGTCTCCTTCTCTAGCAAAGAAACAGACTTCTGATTTCATATGACTTTCTCATATTAAAAAGTCAAGTCCAGTAAAGCTATATTTATGAGTCGGTAACCACATTCAGATGTTTGCTTAAAGCTAACCCCTTTATTAACCCTGTACTACTGCAAATAGTAGCTCATCAATGCAAAAATCTGATTTTTCACAGCTTACAAGTCACTTTTGTACATATAAATCCACAGCTGATCTGTGTAAACAACTTCAGAAACATACGTAGGCATGTTGAAGCTTGCTGTCTTGAACAGTCCTGCGATTAACTGTGGTTTGTAGGCATCCCTTCATAATAGGTGCAGCACAGCCATGTTCCTCTGTGTTACTTCACCCCACCTCACCCGCTGAACTCATTCAGCACGAATCCGTTGATTTCACTGCTGACCTGCAGAGAGAAAAAGAGCAGCCCGGTCCGCTCTGTCTCTCGTTATCTGCTGCCTGTTCGTCAAACTAACTGCAGCCAGAGAAGAATACCTGCGTTCCCTTTGAAGTCTGTGCCCAAGCTACAGTAAATTATTAGCTATCCAGCTACACAGCTCCAGGCCCTTAGGACACCCTCAGGCTTTTCAACTGTGGGTGCCTCTACCTGTCATTCCAGCTGCTGGGCACCTTTCATTGAGGCTGACAAGAATTGTTACTATCTGGAGTTATCGTCCTACCTACTCTCTAACAGGCAGTGGATGTGGGCGAGTTTACATAGACCTAAAACAATAGAGGAGCTAGAGACGGGGAAGCAAAAAGCAGCACATTAGCTCAGCTGAAATAGCCAACATTCCTTTAAAAGGAAGAGAAGGTAGCCTTTGGGCTCGAGACAAGCCTGCACATGCAGAGAGCGAAAGAACGAGATGACAAGTGCAGTGCTCCTCTCGTCTAACAGAGCGTAACAGGAAGTGGCAAGGCCTGCTTCACGCGGGGCCTCTTGGGTGCAGCAGTGCCTGGCTGGGAACACGTCACGATCCCCACAAAACCACCAACTGCAACGCCCTTAACACACAGCATCTAATAATGAGCGAGACTAAATGTTATGAACACTCAGAGGAATTTATTTTTCTACATTTGCTTGGACAAAACTCAAGTTTGCAGACAAACATGTGCGCACACTGAAGCAAACACAAGTCAACCTATTTTTAGGTGAAACGCTTCAACTCACACTAAAGTGTCACATCTTTAGCCTACGAGGGCAGCAACATAAGGAAGCTGATGTAGCAGTAGAGCAATAACAGATTCGTGCAAACAGGAAACGCTCAGCAGTTCTGCGTGAGCTGTGTCCCCTGTTCCACAAGGGAAAATCATTATCGGAAATCAATTATGTGCAGACACTAATTATTGAACTCTGTCTAGATTGAAGTGTCTGCTCCATATTGTCTGATCTAATGAGTGAGAGGTCCAGAAGAGGAGGAGGAGGAGAACTTGAGACTGGCCACTTAAAGCTCTGTGCACAAACAGGGTTGACAATATAACAATTATGTCAAAGGTTAATGCAGCTTATTTTAAGACTGACAAAAGCTAAAGGGGCTACTGTAAATGAAAACATAATTGATGCCTTTTTTTCTATCTGAGAAACAACCAAACTACTCAGGATTTGGCTCATAGAGGCCCAAACAGAAAGATCAGTGGAAATCATTTATTCCATGTTTAGTGTAAACGCCCCACAACCAGCCAGAAATCAACTGAACTTAAACTTTGCATGGTTCTTAATTCATCAGTCTGGATTTTCCAGTTCCCAGCAAACTCTTACACTTCGGAATCAGACGGAACTCTTATTAGACCGAGTTTTTATTTTTTATTTTTTGGTCAGGCAGAGCTGTGATTTCGCCTCAGTCTCGAAAGAGGAGATGAAAAACACATAGATTCCACAAGGTCACCTGCAATAAACCAAGCACTGACAGCCTATTGCACAACATATCTCCCCTCGGGAATATTGAACTGATTTGTAGTTCGAGATAAAACCTAAAACAGGGTCGCATAAATCCTCCACGGCTTAGTCTGAAGAAGTAAGTTTCACCAGCCTTTCTGCTAACACATCTGACACAATGTCCAAACAGTTCAAAAGCAGCAGACTTTGTGTCTGCGGGGTGGAAAAGGAACAAAAAAAAGTGGTTAATTAACTCCTTAACCGATGTAGTTCAGAGAGAAGCAACCAGCCGAGCACAGCATTCCTGTATGCGGCCGCTACTGTTTGCTGTGTGAAGCTGGTGGTGGCGGCGGTGGTGGTGGGGGAGTTAAAGTCGTTCCTCTCGGTGAAACAACTGACTCTACGTGACTTTAAATACACACCACGAAGCTAAAACACATTCAACATCTTGTTACATTCGCTATAGTTGTGTTAAAACGACGTACTCACCCGTGAAAACAGAGGAAAACGACGGGCGAAGCGTCTATAGGTTTCCTGCTCGAAAGTTGCCGTGTGTCAGTGGGAGAGAAAAAAAAAAACATAGTACGCGGAAGTACACAAAAAAACGGCTATGAGGAATGAGCTGCGACCAAAAAAGTAAGAGTTTATTTACTGGAAATGGTCGAGTCCGCTTCAGAGGATATCCTTTTAAAAAGTGACAACATTGTACGGTTCTCTTTTCGTAGCGTTTTGCAGCTTAAAAAGTCAAATTTAAAAAAAGGTTAGCTGTTTGTTTCCGCGCTGTGTTACACAGTAAGGTGTCCCCTCTGAGTTCCACTCAGCTGCCTGGGACATTTTACCAAAGTAAAAAATAAAAAAAAATTTAAAAAACTCCATTTACAGGCATCACAGGTGCTGTTTTAAAAACGAGACATATCCAAGCATGGTAGCGTTTGTGAAAATAAATAAAATAAGTAAATAAATAAAAATTATGCTTAATAACTTAAACGCTAATAATAATAAAGTAAATTAATACTGGATTTGATTTTTATTATATATCTCTTTCGCCATCTTAAGTATTAGCCATAATTTCATTTAGCTCATAATTGAAAGCCTTTTTGGGTCAGTTTAGAGTGCATTTAAATGTGCTAAATATAGATTTATCATGTGAGATCTTGCCTCAAATGCTCCTGCTGTTTGAACAGATGTTCTCAAAGTTTGGGGCTCAAATCCAAAATTCTTCCTGTTTCTTATTCAGGTGTTTTTGCTAATTGCATTGTTTTAGCGCCACCTTGTGGACAAATATCGTCACAACTCGTTCAATGAACTCATGCGAACTGTCTTAAAAATATAACGCAGCTGTCAGAAAGCGCTGCCTTACACCCTGCAATGAAAATAGTGAGTTGCTACATGAGCACATAACACAAGACGAATAGGCCTACATTTAAAATGACTGCAGTTCAAACAATAAATAAAGTAAAACCGTAGAAGTTAAGACGTTTGAAAGAGGTCTTGAACTTCTTGAACTCATCTTGTTTTAATAAAGGTGTTGGTTTTGTTGTTCTTGAAACATGTTGCAGACTAGCACGCATCTAAAAACAAAAAGCAATACAGACAAAATGATGTGTTTTCTGTATTTTAAATTTGCCCTTTTGCATCAGTGCACCTTTAAAGTGAATAAGAGTTGCAAAGGGTTCGGAGTGCTATCTGCATAAAACACATCAGGCATTTCAGTAATTCTTTTATTAGTATTTAAATAAGTATTTTTAGTATTCCTTTACAGTAATGTGTTTCTAAATAGAGCATGATTTAATATTGAAGGTTTTTTGTCTCCAATAGACTCATTTTAATCTTGACTAAAACATTGATATTGTTTATTTAGTGACTGATTTGCTGTGTTGTGAAAAATTAAATGATTAAAAACTCCTTTTCAAAATGTGATAAATGCTCTCAGCTACTCTGAGCTTTTCTTGTTGTTGTTGAATATTCTGTTTCATTATTAAAATTATAATTTAAAGCTGTAAGGTTTGGTTTGTAAGTCTGAAAAAATTAGTTTTTTTCAGTTAATAAGGTAGTTGAACATGTAAATGAAAAGCCTCAATCAGTATCCAAAGATTGGTCTTGAAAATATTTGATGAAAATCCATACTTACGTTTAATATTATTATCTTAATGTAATTCTAAAAATAAAGGAGGCATTCTGTCTTTAGATCAAAGCAGGTAAAAATAGATTTAAACACAATCTTTGAACAGAAGTCCAGTTAAAGGCAATAACATTTTTTAAATACAAATATGCACTTCATATTTTTGTTGTTTTGTTTTTCCTTAATCTAAGTATTCAACATTTATGACTTCAGTTGTGAGGGAGCCCTTTTAACAATAATCTAGCTTGTTGTAAAATCATTCAACTTTCAGTTTATGATTTGTGTTTTCTGTTATGAATGGAAACTAGCCTAAAATAATTATTTGTGTCAGTTAGGTTTAACTGGCCACATCATTATGAATATTATTGATTTGTTGGAAAAAATAACTGTTGTCTAACCCAGATGTTGATAATTTGGAAAAATAAATTAACACTAAACTAATCAGCTTATGTAATTTTCCATCTAAAATATCTTCAGTATCTATCAGTCTAACTTTTTTTGTCGCGCACACATTAAACTCATCCAACAAACTCAACAACAGCCTGCTATCCAGAATAATATTTATTGCTTCTGAAGATATTAATCTTTTCTTCACTTTCCATTTTGCCTCTGTACAGTAAAATAAAGCGAGATGACAGGTAAACTCACTGCATCTTCAGGGTTGGATGTGTACACTCACGTACAGAAAAGGAAGGGATATTTACAGCGTTAGTGAGGAAACTTCACATGTGAGTGACAGCTGAGCTGTCCTGTAAACAACTCAACAAACATAGAGCTTTACAATAAGTTTACAATAGAGCTTTCACAAGTGATCCTTTAAAAAAAAAAACAAAAAAAAAACACCAAACCAACAGCTGCAAAACCGGTAAACTGCACAACAGTGTTCACTCATTGGGCTGTGGGGAAAAAAAAAAACCCTGGCTCACTAAATGTGTGGCAAAAAAACAAAACAAAAGAAACAAACAAAAGAATAATAGATTTTCCAAATATCTCCACCCCCTCCCCCACTCTTTAACATTTTACAGGAAACCAGGTTGCAGTTTTTTTTCTGCAGGCAACAGTGACAAAATTCATGGATTAAAAAAATAATCAAAACTGGTCTTAAAGGGAGGATTTAACAATTAAAATGCAAAACCCAGTAATATTCACATTTGACTAATTACAGTATGGTTCCACTGGATGAATGGTAACTAGAAAAATACGTTTATCAGGTTGTTGTTTTTTTTAACCGAAAGGTTTGTTCACTGGGTATCAGATTAAATATGATTAAAGGGCAAAACTAACCAGGGTTGATTTAATTAAAACAAAATTTTCAGAATGAACTTTGTCCACATAATATATTTTTAAAAATCTTTCAGAGTGCAGATGTTTCTCCAATAATAGTTTAAACTCTGATACACTTAAAATCCCCCAACATGTTTAAATACTGAATTAAATCACAACAATACAGCTTCATCTTTTCATACAGAATAATAATTAAATGTCATGTACAACATAATAAAATATATACACAGAAATATTCATACAAATTCAAAATTGGTCCGGCTCCCTTGGCTCTCTTTTTCTTTCCTTGTAGAAAATACCATAAAATCACATAAACTGAATAAATTAAAACTAATAAAAACGTGAATGTTTCGTATTAAATTAAAAAAATATTTAATAAACAAAGGTTTACATTAAAAATTGCTTAAGAGAAGCAGGTTTAGAGGATTGCAAAGATAAGGCGTTATTGACTGAGGCAATGACTAAAATAACCACGAGGTGGCAGTATTTGACAATCTGTCAAAAGCTGTTTTGCTAAATTCATTTAAATAATGTAAATCTAACGAATTCCAAGAAATATGTGTAAATAGGATCAGTCTGAGCTTTACGTGTTCTTTTCTATTAGAAAGGATGTTGCCTGTTAATGTTTATCAATGTATTCAATGTTTAGTTGAAATTCATCACCTTGTTGCATTTTCTGTAATTTCAAAGACTAATGCTGGTGAGGGCAAACATTTAGTTTGACAGATGAAAAAACAAAAAAATGAGAAATATGGTGAAAGACAACTGACACTGTAAATTTACTGATTATCCAACAAATTGTAAACTGGATGAGACAGCTGTAATATAAATGTTGGCAAGCAAACGGGAAAACAGTAGTTTCAGAAGTAGAAGTGCTTTTCTTGGGAAAAAGTGTTCATCTTGAGTGAGAGAAAATGAAACCATTTAAAGCATAAAGGTGCATCAGAAATGTCAGGAGAGAAGAAGAAAGTTCTCAGAGCGCCGACTGGTGAGACGGTGGACAAATCAGAACAAGTCTTAGCTGTGTATCATTTTCAGAGTCTCTGCCTCCCTGTGTCTGTCGTGCAGAGCCATGGAAGGGGAGAGCGACGGAGGCAGGGATGGGGGCGGTGGAGAGATGGGTATCAGGTTCTTCAGGGGGTGGGGGGACACCGGTGGGGGAAGCGAGGAGATAGGGGGCAGCAGGCTCCCCTTCTTTCCATCCAACACGAGCTGCGGTCGGCTCACCAGGCCAGACTCCTTCCCAATGCTGAAGTCGTGCTCGTTCTCATTGTCTGAGCTGCAGTCGCTCAGATCCGTTATCTCCAGGTCAGAGTCTGACTCTGGGTCCTGCTTCACGCCCCCTCTCCTCTCTGAGGGGCTTTGCTGGCCAGTCCCTGTCCCAGCTCCAAGGCTGACAGCTCCTAGCCCCAGACTCAGCCCTGTGCCGGGGGGATTAGCCTCCACCCTCTCTCTGTCACCCAGAATCGCCCCGTTCCCAATATCTGTCCGTCCCATCATCAGACCGCCTGGATAAGGGGGCAGGCAGATTCGGGCTGGCTGACCACCCGCTGTGCCGTTTGTACCACCAGTTTGCCCCCTCTCACCACCACCACCAGCCTCTCCAGGGGGGAGCAGTGAGGAGAAGGGGTGAGGCAGCTGGGATAGGCTGCTCTGCAAAGGGTTGGGGTAAAACTGGGAGGGGTAAAGGGAGCCAGGGGGCAGTTTGGGGCAGTTATTGAGAGAGAAGGCCCCTGGGAGGTAGGGGTTGAAGCCCCAGGGGTAGTCAAAGGGTGGGTTGCGAGGGTACGGGCCCAGCAGGGACGGGGGCTTGGAGTAGCACGGGGCACCTGCAGGAGAGAGAAGAGCCAGAGACGGAGGTTAACTCTCAGAGGGGGCAAAGGTTTCCTGACATACAAGATCCAAGAGTGTTCACTAATTATAGTCAATATTTGCAATTCAAATCAGGAGCCACAGGGGCTAATTCTGGCACAGTTTTTCTTTCAACACAAAAACCTGATGGTTCATTTATGCATGCCAGAAGTGTGTTCACACTGCTGCAACACAGATATGAGCACAAAGATTCTGCACTGCAGTAAGAAGTTATCAAGTTTAAATCTAGCAACAAATTATTTCTGCGTTGTAAAAAAAAAAGGCAATTAGGCTTAAATTTTATGGCACATCTTGACGAGAACTATAGTTAGGAAACAACATTGTTTTTATAACGAGACATCGTTTTAGACTAGGCAAAACCTTTCATTTAGACAGATGGAAAAATCCCCTGTGGTTTAATTTGAAAGCAGCTGTTCATTATATAAAATAAGGGTAAATCTGAGGTGATGCTGAAATCCAAATTTAATGAACAAACAAAAGAATTGCCTCTAAACCAACTCGACTTCCTTCCAAATGACAACCAACTCAGAGATTCTGTCTCTGCTGCAGCCTCCACCTCTCCCGGTCTCACTCCTTCCCTCTTTCGTTCTGTTATTTACTATGCAGGGCTAATTTGACAGCGCTGAAGTCTCTGCGTGCTGGGCCAGGAGTAGCTGGCAGACACATGAATATTGAATCAGTCAGGCAGGCCTCACTTGCTTATGAAAACACAGTAATGGGCGCCCACAGGCCACAAACTGAAGCCTGCACCCTCAATTAGGGCCTTCCTGCCTGGGAAGGGATTAGGACAGCGGGGACACATGGGAGGGGGGAGGAGGGAGGAGAAGGGAAGAAGAAGGAACAGGACCTGAGGACAAACAAAATGGGGAGGAGGGAGGAAAGGTGTGTGCGTGTGTGTGTGTCTGTTTACTGTAGCTCTGCACATTCGTTTGCATTCTGATGCAGAGATACGAGCAAAACCGTCTCTGGCAGCCGTGTACAGATCCGCACTGTGTTTTGTTTGTGCACGTGTGCTGAGATAGAAAAAGGACAAATGTGAACAATCATACTGAAAAGGTGGATGATTTCTTCCAGCCTTCAACTTGTTTCTTACCGCTGCTCGCCTGCATAATTCACAAGCTAACCTGGTTTCTCTCACCTGAAGTTCAGCCTCACTGCAGGCTACTGTGGGACAGCTTTCTTTCTTATTTCCTTTAACAATAAATGTTCATGCCTCCCTACATCCTCATTCCTGTCTCTGCTCTCCTTTTCCTCCGTCTATATCTAGCCCTGACTTTTGCTAAAAGTCAGTTTTTGGCCAAATACAACCTCAACATAAACCATTTTAGTCCTCCTTATGCCTTTTGAGATGCTGGAAGATTAGTGGCACAAACTTCTTTCATTCCGTTCGGCTCACCTGAACCAAGGAAGGGGAACGTGTCCAGTCTCAGTTTGTCTCCTTCGGGTCCTGGTGCTGCAGAGCCTCGATCAAACAGAGACGTTCCTCTGCCAGTTTCTGGCAAACGAGGAAACAGGGACTGTATGGCCTGAGTGGAAGAGAAGAAAAGAGAGACAAAAACATTAATATTTTGGTCCACAGAAAAACATGCATGTAGCACGAAGGGTTAAAGTCATACATATTGACGGCACCCTGCGGAGCGTGATGCAAACAGTCACAGTCGCAGCAAGGACAGGATAAAAGGGAAGCCATGGGACAAAAAGGGAGGTAGAAGGACGAAGAGGCTCAGAGACTCAAAGGCAGGAAAAGTACAGAGTCAAATGGAGACCAGCGATTAAGATTGAGGGCACAAAGGAGAATTGACAAGAAGAAAGAGGGATTGTGGGCCAGATAAAAGGAATGCAGGACAAATAGGAGTGGGATGTGATAGACTGACTGACAACTATTCAGAAAGTAGGGTATAGCGGTGTGTGCTTGTGTCTATTCTCTGTTCAAAATATGTGACAAACGGGGAGACAAGTTAGTGCAACAGTCAAACCTTGAGAATCAAAGGGACAAAGGTGGGATTTTTTTCTCCCTTTGCATGACTGTGGATCAATAGTATCTGTCACCACCGCAGCCCTTATAAGTTTGAAAGTTGAGACTGTACTTCCAAGCTGCGAGATCTGCGTTGCTTAACAAACCGCATTAATGACCCCCCCCTATTGATCTGATCTGACACGACCCCTTTTTCTTTCTGTTTCTTTCATTTTCAATCAATGACAGATGGATACGCCATCCGAGACAGGGATGAGAGAAGGAGCGGGATAACGTCTTCTTTTGTTTTAAGACCATCCTCCCTCTTGGTCTTCTTCAGAACCTGCATCTTCTTATCCCATCTGAGAGATGGCACAGACAAATGACGAGTAATTCTCCCTTCACACTGTATCCTCAAGTTACCTGCGCTTTCTTGCACATTATATGTGCACACCGACACACAGTCAAGTAGAAAAAAAAAAGACTTGGACAGTTTATTTGAGAACTTTGGAATTTAAAGAAAAATACTTAATTTTTCTTCAGTCTCTTATTTTATGAAATATACAAGTTTTTTTCTTCCATATTAGAAGATTTATGTTCATGCTGTGTGTACTCTGTCTTATGAAACCTTTCATAAGAATTTTACAGCCTTTCAGGGGAAAGTGAACTGTGAGCTATTAGGACAACAATCAGACGCAATGAATAAAAGATGGAAGTGATGAGTAACACCATTCTCTTGAAAAAAAAAAGGGAATGCACAAGATAGGCCTGAGAAATAATGTGGATTGCAGTAACCTGGTTGAAATTGCTGCTAATAAAAAATTTAAGCGTGCTGTGAAGTGCTACACCATGTTTCACTGGTTTCTTTTTTTGCACCAGATT
>JAVKLF010000042.1:6264986-6276878 GCA_034783495.1 Millerichthys robustus
AGAAAACCATCAGAAAAAAGTTTATACGTACCACGTCCGCTCTCGGCTTCCGTAGTATGGAACAACTTTAGTGTAAATACATGTTTAGAAAAGAATACATTCCAATTTCAGAACTTTTTTGAAGTTTCTCCTGTACTTTATAATCACAGCTTATGTTCATTTAATAAATTTATATTATTTTTAAAATTAGAGTGAATTGTATTTTTGTAGATATTATGCTTAATGGAGTTAAAGCTTCTGCCTTTTAGATCTATATCTTTCAGGAGACCCCACAAAGGCTGAAAAAGTAATTAACTACAATTCAAAGTCAATAAGCTGGAGATTTTGAAGGTACATAAAATTTTCGTGGATTTTACAAATTTGTTTCAAATGAAAAAAAGGAATTGGTGACAATAAATCAATAAAACCATAAAAAACTTTTTACAAAACAACAGAACTGAATCCCCTTTGGATTTATCTTACAGAGACGGAGGTTTGATAAGCTGGTGGAAATGGCAGGTGTTATATGAGACGAAATCTGAGATGGAATAAAAACAAAGGAAACGAAATGCAGTTAGACTCATATGGTTCGGCACGATCTGGGCATGACTTGCAAGCGGCCCGGGACTCTGCGTGGAGCTCTCTGATAGTTTAAAGAGTTTAAAACACTTACAGTGGTAACCGGATTTGTAGCCTGGTGGGGTTAAGAACTTGATGAAATCCACTGTGTCTGCTGGGACTACAGAGGTGTGCACTCACATACAAATTGCCGTTGATAAAAAGAGAAAAGGAAGCGCCACAAACCTTAAAGCTTTCAGTCTGGTTCAAACAGACACATGAAAAGACTACCCAGAATGCAGTTGGTACTATTATGGAGTAAGTTCAAAACCAACTGGACCCAACCAAAGTGTGTTTGAGGCAGACATTTGTAGTGGCTGAATTTTGGACAACTGCCTGCGGAGGCTGATAAAACTGTTTGCACATTTTTTTTTTGTGTATGTGAAGGTTGAAAATATTAGATAAGGTTTCAGAAAATTTGAAAACTGCAACCATTTATTCTGCTGATGGTGTTTGTACCATCATGTACTGATGCACTTTCATTGACAATAGCAAATCTAAAGTTCCTACTTTACTGTGTTATGTGTAACTTTAGCAAGCCGAACTAAAGAATTTACTTTTAAATAGAACACCTTGAACAGTTTAAACAGTATTTATTAATAGTATTTGTTTTCAATAATTTAAATGTATTGATTTTATGTACTCGTATTTTATAATCCGATATCTTTTGTCATATTATTGTACTTAAGCAGTCCTATTTGAAAACAATAGCAAGTGAAGAACTATGTGAATTAACAAAAATCAACACAGGAAAAAAAGTTATTTGAATTGTGTCTTCATTTTTTTTGTCAGGAAAATATTACATCGGTTTACATGAAAGGAAGGACAACTATAGGGCGTGCACGTCCTTTGTGGCTTCAACTTGTGGGTTCCAGTCCTACAGCAAATGTTGCAGTGCCTAATTCACAGTATTGGTTTTGATTTAACACCAAACAATGTTAAAATAACATATGCTGTGTAGTTATAAAATGTGTCAACATACCACCACTTTTACTACCATGGACTGGATTAAGCAGGTGTAGAAAATAAGTGAAAACATGATGTAAATAAGCTTTTAATTGGATTAATGTGAAACTGGATAAAAAAGCATAACAACTGCAGAACAAAACTACATCTTATTGTTGTAAGTTAAAGTCAAATAAGGATGAACTAAGTCCGGATCACCAATCAGCCTAAAACTCTGTTAGTGGTACTTTTTCCTCATGTTTTATTATCATATATTTGTTTTTTCCCCCTAAAATATTATAAATGGGGCAACATGTTTTATACAATCTAACAATAAAATGAGTTGAAGTCAAGATGATAAGATGTTTCATTTGTTTTATAAAGAAAAGCACCTTGTTCTGCCAACTCCAGAGAGAAAATATCTATGAAGGAAATATTTGCACTCACTTTTAAAAGTTTTGTTAAGCATCATAGCAACAGCTTTTTACATTTACGACAGCTTAGTTTTTAACAGTATGGTTGCAGTGTCAGACGATTATTTTACCATATAAAATCTGACCCTAAAACAAACAATTTAAACACAACTCAACAAATCAAATGTCAAATATGATGGGCAAAGGATTCGAGGTGAATTTATAAAAAGCAACCAAAATAACCACATGATTTTATTTCAAAAACAGTAGCTTTTCTGTCTATATTTGCTATTTTGCTTCTTGTCTCTGCTCAGTCTCTATGACTGTCAGGCTGAAACTAAAGTCATACATCCTGTCACTAATACTCTGACGCACACAAATACACACCTTGATTCAATTTCTTCATCTTCCCACGTTTCCCTCTTTCACTCTCTTCGACGCACTAACAAATGTACACACATTCGGTGCCCGTGTGCCACGGCCCCCGCCGTCCCCACTCGCCTCTGTGCGTGTCAAATCGAATCTCCACCTCGATGCGTAGTACACCTGCTGTGCCGGCGTATAATGCGCTGCATACAGTGAGTGCACGATGACGGATTACTGAATTAGGCCAATAATGACAAGTGACACTTCTGTTACGGCTCCCTGAACCACTGCAGAGAGCAGGGGAGATGTGTAAATAAAGCACAGACAGTGGCAGAGAGACAGAGAGCGAGGGGAGAGAGTGGGAAGGAAAAAGAAACAATAGCACAGAGAAAAAAAGGAAGTCATGGTAGATTGAAAATTTTCAACTTGTTATGAAAAAAAGCTGTTTTGTCAGTGACTTGTCTTTACTATACTGTCTGTGTGAGTGTTTCTGTGTTGACACTCAGTTTTGCCGAACTCATGTTAGCAGACTGAAAAACGATGCAGAAGAATTTGCACGTAAAAAATACATTTTTTTCCCCGTGTTCTAATACAAATTTTAAATGAAAAATCTTGGTCTCCATTAGGGTTCAGTTAGTAAAAGTCAACTGAAACAAAAAAGGATAAAGTTTTGCAATCTTGCATGACTAAAAAGACACCGTTTAGAAATGTTCTGATCTGATTTCATTACAAATACATATACGTAGAGTAGAATCATTTCTAAATATCCACAAGTTCCAGCCTAAGGCAGTGTACCTGCAGGATGTCTGGACCCCGTGGACCCTGGTCTCTATAGGCCTGTGTTCAGGATGATAAATAATGCCAAATGAGAAAGAGGAGGCACAGTCCTCCCTGGGACAGACATGAATAAATCAACCTACCACCCGGTGTTTCTGTGTTGAGGAAGAGCAGTGAGAGATATGCAAACACATGCATTAATTAATGCATGCGCTCATGCAAAAGTGAGGCTTGTGAGGCAGGGACTATAGTGGTGAGGCATGTGAATCACCAGTGGCTGATTCCTTCTTTTTTTTTGCATCTGCAAACAGACTTTATGTCAAGAACATCAATGAGAATATCTCTGATGTTACTCGGGGTAACTGCAAGGCTCATCATCCTGCTTGGGTTGTCTCATAACGACAAATCATTGCGGGAGAATATGAGCCCGCCAAGTTCTTGAGTTGTTGTGCCAGATTCTTGTTTGCTTGGCTTGTGAGCCAGTGTTCAAAGGTGAAAGTGGTTGAAGATGAGCCTCCAGCTGAGAAGGGAACCTGGGACAGGGCTTATTCTGGCCAAGAAGACAAAAACTGGGACAAATGGGAAGAAAGTGGAAGCAGAACTGGAGTAAGAAAAAAACAGGGCGAGAGATCGAGGGAGCAGAGTGGAAAGGCGACAGAAAGAAATATTGACAAAGCCTAGATATACACATAAGTCACCCGACACGACCTGCCTGCTCCCTGTATTTTATAGAGCCACTCTGCGCTGGCGGAACAGCATGACAGGCCAGTTCCTTCAAAGGAAAATATGGTCCCTCTCATACTCTACTGCCTCTCGCTCTGCTATCACTCCTGTTTTCTGTCTATCCCACCTGATATCATTCTGTCACCCCCTGTGCCTGGCTCCTTCCCCCCCTTCATTCCCTATTTCTCCCCTCCTGGTTCCTGGGTTTTTATTGGTGCTCTACATTCCACCCGTCATGTTTCACTCCCTCTATTCTATCCATCTTCATGTCGCTCTCTTAATCCCCTCTCATTTGCTCCCCTCTGCCCTCATCCCTCCTGTTTCTCCTCCAGCTCCCCTTGAGTCATTTCCACGTGCCCGTCCCATTTCCACCAACTCTTTTTCCTCCTGATTCATTTCCTCTCGGCTATCCGTTCCATTCATCCCTTTACACCTATTTGTGCCACGTAACATCACCATTTCTCTTTACCTTATTACTCTGTCACACTTTCCCAACTATATTACCTCTGACCTTCCTGTAGAGTTTCCTCTCTGTGTTGTTAAATCATTTGTCATCATGCCAAAACGCTCTGCTTCTTCAAACTAAATGTTTTACTGCAGCATTTTCACTTCTGAGCTTTCCTTTCTTCACTTCTTTTCATATTCACCCCGTCAAATTTCCTCTCGACATCACTCCAGAGTCCTTCTACCACCATCTTCTCATTCTTCTCTCCATCCGTCCTTCCTTCTTTTCCCCCTTCGCGCCCTCTGCTTCCTTTCTCCTCTGTCCCTCTGCTCTCCAGCCGGCCCTCCCTTTCTTCTCCGCAGCCCGAGCACAGAGCCGCATGTGTCGGAATCAATTAGGGCTGAGAGCCGTCGCGGCCGCTCTTTCACGGAGGTAAATATTAAACTGCACCAAGCACAGAGGAGGAGGAGAGGGAGGGGTGAGGAGGGAGAGTGAAGGAGGGAGGGAGCCCTCAGTCTCTAATCCACCGCATCGATCAGGCGGGGATGAGGGTAATATATTATTTTGACAAGATACGATCCTCCGACGCGCACCGCTATCCCCGGCGATCGATTTCTCTTTTCTCTCCTTTCTTTCTTCCCTTTTCTCCCCCTCAGTGAGTGGGACTGAGTTTGTGTGTAACTCTGATTGTGTGTGCGCGCGCGCGTGTGACTATGGAGCGCTGTGTGTGTGCATGCGCCCTCGTCGGGCGCCTCGGCGTGCGCTTGTGCACTGGAGTGTGGATGGGCGACAATAAGAACAGCATTGGGAAATGTGGAGAAGAGATGAGGAGGGTGCTGCTGGTAGGGGCACTCGCTTGTACAAACAAGCTCATGTCCAAACAGCTAAATCACCCAATCACCTGATAAAACGCTTGAAAAATCAGAGAATTTCATTTTCTGTTTAGGTTTTAGGGTGTATGCATCTGGCAGGACGTAAGTGTTACTGTTACTGTAACAGAGTTTGAAGCAGAGCTGACCTATTGTAAAGTTAAGCGTCCTCCCCCTGCACGATCCCCCCCCCCCTGCCTCAACTCAATATTGCTTTGTAAACTGTGTCTAAATGCTAAAATCCCAGATCAATTTTTTTTATTCAACCTCTTTCCCCCCCATCACTGCCCTCCCTCTGGCCCTCAGCCTCTGTCCTCCTGAAACGGCTTCAAGCTGCTGTCCTCCACTGGCTGGGGACCCAAATATGTGTGTTTTTGTGCATATCATAAATTTTCTCATCACACCCTGTAAACAAGGGTGCTGAATTGGTGGTTTTGTTAAAAGAGAAATGTTTCAGTGACTATGCAAAAACAGATCCATTTTGTGAAAGCTTAACTTAGACCTCTTTTAGCTCTGTTTTCCATAAAAACTTGTGGAAACTATGACTGAGCCACAACAATTAAATAAAATATTTGATTAGTTTGGGCAATGCAAATGCACAATAAGGTATTTCTAAAAAGAAGGCAACCCAAATGCAAACAATCGAACTGAGCATAGTGTGGCCAGGCTTAGCCTTAACCAACACAATTGCTGATGTTCTAAAAGATGAAGTCTGAGCCCTTCGGTACACAGAAGTCCACCCCAATCTGGTATTACAATTTTAAAGATTCTCATGAAAATTTCCACAACTGCTTACAAACCAAAACATGTTTGAAAGGAATTCAAATTCAAAGATTTGGTAGAGCTGAACTTTCTAGACTTTAATGCCAACTTTAATAAGAGAAGCCCTGCTACAGAATAAGTTGTTTATTTTTGTGTTTGAGCACTGCTTCAAAAATTAGCAAAAATCCAAACCTGCAAAATGTATGAAAGGGCTTATTTGGATGTTTTCCCAGAAGGTAGTATTGCCATATGGCACATCCATTCAACACTGCATGCAGGCATACACACTGACCCCCAGAAAGAGCAGAAAAATGAAGCAAAACAAAAACTGTTGCAAAGTCACAAAACATTTCTATATCCATTTGTTTATCTGTTGTCAGCTTGTTTGTAAGTTTGAATCACCATGTTTTTTTATGAACAAGATTAACTCCAATCTGACTTTAGAGTGCTTTAGTGATACAAACACACTCAAGTCATGCACAGAACGAGGCAGCCAACGAGTTTGGTCCCCCACTGAAAGATCCATTCCAACATGTGCGACAACACCTGCTGGTTTCTTGTTCTGCCCTCCCCAACGCTTCATCTCCCACTTTCTCCGTTTCTGCCCGCCGCGACTTAGTTTTCTTCCTTTTTTGCTGTCCACTCTTGCTTTTATTGTGCCATTTTCTGCCACTTTGGTCCACGAAAGAGAGACCGTAATGCAATCTCTCCCCCTCTTCGCCCCCTGCTGTGAGGGAGAGTAGCTTGGCCTGTGTGCCGGGCCGACAAGGGGGGGGGGGAGAGATGGGGTCAAGGTGAGCTCTAATACACTATTGATCCGCCCCAATTGAAAACCTGATGGAAATTTTACCCCCCTCCCCTCTTTTCCTCCTCATCCTTCCCTCGCCCCCTGTTTTTCTCTCACCTTCCTCGTTTCATCTAACCCCCCTCTTTCTCTCTTCCTATCTCCCACTCGCCTCTTCCCTTATGTCTTTTTTCCTTTCCTGTGTGATTCCTCCCTGGTGTCTGGAGTCTTCCTCTTTTTCAGTGTCTATTCCCGTTCACTCCAATCTGTTTTCTCTCCCAGCTGAATGTCTCTTTCAACCACTGACTACTTTTCCCCCTCGCTATCTATCCCTACATCGAGCCGCACTCTGCCTCCATGTCTTTTAAACTGTGCCTCTAATCATTTCCTTTTTTTTCTTTTCCCCTTGCTTCTGGTCTCACCATCTCCCCGTTTTCCAAGTCTGTTCCTCTCTTGTTTTCCCCCTCGTTACCCCACCCCCTCCCCACTGGTTCTATCTGAGTGTGCATCAGATGGTCCATTTCTCTCTAACCCAGTGCATATTGATCCTTATGGCAGTAGCATGCAGGGCGAGAGCTGCAAGGACCTCAGCTACAGTGTATTAAACGCCACAAATGCTTTGGTTGTGGGGTCTGAGACACGCCTCCCCCGGCAGGGCCCTGTCAATAGCTGCTCCCTCCTGTCAACAGCAGCCAAATGGCCTCTCAATCTGAGGCTCGTGATGAGTCACAGAAACAGTGCACTGCAATAGATGTGCCACTAAAAATATAGGAAAGAATCTTTAACAAAGTGAAGACATTGTAAAAAAAAAGTGATATTAAATGTAAAAGCATTGCAGTCAATGAGAACAAAACAGTTCAAACAATAAGCATTCAGGTTTGATGCAAGTCAATCAAAATCACGTAAAACCACTTCCATCTAGAAGTCGAAACTGTTGCCAACAAAGTCCTTGACCTCGGCTAGCAATTTGCTCCATTCTTTGCCCTAACAAGCTTTGTAATAACATGCTGTTGTACTGTGGTTATGCGGAGCAGCAATTATGCTCGTAGCTGAGGGTGCTGCCTACTATTCAAGCAACATCAAACAAAAGAGGCGCAAACACTGGAGAGAAAAAAAGCCTGAACAATAGAGATGGCAGCAACACAAGAAAACCTTTTGCGGCTACCCATTACTATCCCACTTAACAAGACACAGCACAATCGCTCCCTCTCGCCGGCTCTATGCAGAGTTGGCTGCTATCGCCGTACTGCTTGAGTGGGAGATAAATGGAGGGAGCGTGTGCATGTGTGCGTTTGATTTATGTACTGTTGTGTACATGTCAGACGCCCAAGCTATCAGGACCACCATCTCTCAATAGACATAGAGATGCTACAGCAGTGGAGGGACCCTTCTGTCGACCTCGGGACCTCTGATACACATCTGGAACAGCAGAACCGGGATATGTTGCAGAAGGAGAGCAGCAAGGAAACTCTTCGTTGATTTTGTGCTCTTTGCTTCTCATGGAAGATGTGTCACTTGTGCCCCTCGTTTTTGTACAGACTGCCATGCACTGTCTTGTTTGACGAGTGAAACGGCTGCTTAAATTTCCCCCCTCGGTTTTCCAGCTTCAGTGGCAGGATTAATTTCACTGACAGAAGATAGAAAAGCCTGGTTAGCTGCTTGTACAATAAAAAACAAATTTGTTAAAGTGTCTAATTTTACAACACACAGATTCAAATAATCCATTTAGATTTTTTGTTAGAGCTACACCGGCTCCAATTTGCTCAATTACAGGCATTCTGACTTCAGACACCTGTTTTTATTTTCCCACTTTTCTCTTTCAATCACTCCATCCTTGTCTCCTTCCCTGTCTCCCACCAAACCACACCAACCCCTCTCCTGATCTCTTCAGCCTCTCCATCTATTTCTTCCTCTGTAGGAAGGAATCAGTCTCACCTTAATTGCGCTTAAATCGGATTAATGACTGACCGGGGACAACTTGACTTAATCTCTCTTCTAGTAAATCTCTTCCTTTCCCCTCTTCTCGTAGATCACTTATATATTTTGTCCTCCTCTGTACCCCTTTCTTTATCTTTTGTCCTCTGATTTTTTCTCTCTGCATGTTTTCTACCTTCATCCTCTTTCTTCTCTCACTTCATGTTCATCCTTTTCCCATCATTCTCTCTGAGTGTCAATCGTCCTTTTAAATTTCTTTTCAAAATTTGCCAACACCTCTTTTGCTTAGCCATCTCTATTCAGTCTATGTATTTGTCTCTCTACAAGGTTGGCCACTTGCAGTGTCGCATTACAAGACATCAATGTGCTCCTGTCATTGCCTCCTAAGTGCTTTGGCAATACTACGGATCTGCTGTCATGCCAGTTCAACTAATCTCAATCGAATTAAATTGAACTTGCATTAAGACGGCAATAAAGGACACAATCTTTCTGTATGAGCATGCTAAGAGCCAGATCTGTTGAGAAAAGTACAAATGCATCCAAAATCAGGGAAACAGCTTTGATGACTTTGATACCATGTTCTGCAGGCAATGTGTTCATCAATAAAACCAGAAGAAGAGGTTTAAAAAAGTCGACAGTTGAGTAAAAAAAAAACAACAGATTCCTGTCACACTGAGATGATCTTTGTTAAAGGTGCAGGGCATAGAAAGTGTGCCACCTTCCAAACCCCTGCAGCTTCAAAAAATCGAGGGAAGAAAAAAAAAAAAAGCCAGCCTTGTGGACAAAAGCTCATTTTCCTCATGGTTGCACACTGCTGCAGGCGGGCTAACATGCCACGGGAGAATTGAAGCCTTCATACACCTTTGTTTTCCTCAGGTTTTCCTCAACTTTACACACAGTGTCAAAGCCATATACGACCCAAGCAGGATTTTCGTGTCAGCCCAGAAGGCACGCGCTTGGCCTGTCCAGCCCCAGGCAAAAGTCGGTGATCTGAGAGATGCAGAGTCGCCCCGTTTCTTTTGAACGTGACAGACGAAAGCAGCAAGCTGTCATTTCTCCAAAAGCAGGCGCATTTCTTCACCTTCCAGTTTTGCTCGAAGTCACTTCGACTGCTCCCCCCTCACCCCCACTCACCAACAAACAGCCCTCCCTCTGGCTCTCCATGCCCACCTGCTTACCAGCTCTCCCGCGCTTGTCTTCTCTCATGCTTTCTCTCTGAGCGGCGGGGATTAAGCATTTATCTCGGTGGTCCTACTTTCAGCTCTAAACGCCCGTGAGGATGATAAGAGTCGCTGGGATTTGTCAAATTGTGAACTATTGATTAACTGACCTTTTGCGCCTGCGAGTCTTTCAGCCACTCCACTAACTGCCGACAGGCCAGATAGAGAGATAGATGGATACATGTGGCTGTTATTATTGTGTACAGGTTTGTAGTTACAGTTGTGGAGGTGGGAGACGACAGGAGGGACAGAGGAGAGGTGAGGGTGACAGGGAGGAAAGGGGGGAGATGGTAAAAATGATACAGAAGAGTCCTTCAGTTGCCCTGGTTGTTTTTTTTTAACACGTTCTACTGGCAAACAGAACTGACTTTTTTTTATAAAATAAAAAAAAAAGAAATACACATTTTAAGGTGTGCCAAGTAACAGACAGGATAAACTGGGAAGGCAGAGAGGAGCCAAAGGATGTTTTCAGGCAAAGAAGAAAATTAGGTTACTGTTGTTAAAAAATAATACCTTTTCAGAAATGTGTTAATAAATGATGGAAATGCATAAGCAAAGAAAATGGAACTTGCAGTGGTCTAAGATGACTGAAATCATTTTCAAACTCAATCTGGTAAAAAAATTTTTTTTTTTCAAATGTTCACATGCAAACAGATAAAGTCCCATTTCATTATAGAAAACACCTTCAGAACGTACAGTGACTCCACAAAATAAATTAAGATAATATTAAAATGACTTGGTTAACTGAGAAAACTGTAATAAAAAGTAAGATTAAGAAATAAAAAGAGGAAGGATGGAAAACTGGAGTGGGGAAAAACAAAGTTCACCCACCCGGACCAACGCGTCGCCCCGCCTCAGAGATGCACCTGAGGCCGAAGCCCGATCACCGTCTCCCGGACTGGATTGGAGTGGGTTCCGCCTCGCTGCTTCCGGTCCGGGGAAAGAGGCGGCAACGACCGGGGGAGGGGGAGGGAAAGAGGCGCTGTCGCACAGCACGGAATCGTCACTGAAATCAAGAAATGACACACACATTCTTTTTAGTATGGCTCCATACAGCTGAAGGAGTAAAGTTTGAAGAGGAGCGGCAGGACAGGTGGCGCTTCTGTCCAGCTCCTGATCCGCTCCTTGTGCTGAACTTGTGCTGTGATGTTTTTCCCGCAGGAGCTCCGCTGCCTCCCAGACCACAAATCAATCACCTGACCGACTCCTTGCAGTCATACAGTGAGAGATCAGGGCACTATAGCGCCCAAACGCTGTAATTGGTGCGTTTTTCAGGCGCGCCACGGATCACGTTAACGCAGTGATGTTCATGTCTGTTCATCCGAACTCTCCTCTCTGAAATGAAAATATGAAGTTGTGTTTTTGCTTCAGCCGGACTTCTCGGATCCAGAAGAGCAGAAATCAGCTCGGCGGGAGGCTTCAGCTGTCTTGTTATCGATACATGAGAAGCTTGTTGGAAAAGATATTGAGCGCACTAACGAGCCACACTTTGATCATACCAGATTGTTTTTTTCAGATGACAAGATATTAGGGGGGGAAAAAAACAGTTTTTGCGAGGAAATTTTAAAAAAAGAAATCAAAGGCCACTCTTGCGTCAATCACAAGTTGTTTTTGTTAACGAATTGGTTAAATGATAAAGCATTCAACGTTTTACTCATATAAAGGTTTGATATGCAACATGAAGAAACTCAGTTGTTTGAGAAAAAAGTGGGTTTTGTGGTGGCAACAGGAAAAGAGCTAAACTGGAGAAAATTCTATTTTAGGGAATGAAAAGCTTAGAGAAGAAAACACGCGAATTACAGAAAAACAACTTTAATGAGATATTAAAGTTTTGTTATGGTGTCTGAAATTATCTGAAATATGTGATAACAAACAAACAAAAAAAACCTCAAGATGACACTGATACAAGACTAATTATAAAGTAGTAGCCAAAATGTAAATTTTAAAAATGTAACAAATTTGCTGTTGCGACTCATTAATAGCCTATTATTATTATTATTATTATTATTATTATTATTATTATTATTATTATTATTATTATTATTATTATTATTAT
>JAVKLF010000042.1:6308136-6324203 GCA_034783495.1 Millerichthys robustus
TGTGTGTGTGTGTGTGTGTGTGTGTGTGTGTGTGTGTGTGTGTGTGTGTGTGTGTGTGTGTGTGTGTGTGGTGGTGGGGGTGGGGGTAATGTCACTGACCCGGCGCAACCTTGACCACCCACACCCCACCTCCCCCCGGCCTTGTGCTCATCGCCGCCCACCCGGACACAAAACGTTTCCCCGGGAGAGACAAAACGAGTCCGCGTGATCGTTTCATCAAACCGCCGGCTGCCTGAGCTGAGGAGAGCGCGCGCCGCCGACCTCCCACACGGGTCCCAGCAGCGGCAGCAGCAGCCAGGGATGGGAGGGAAGTCGATGCAACAAAAGTCAATGATCCATAAACAAGAGCCGATAGGCGCGCGGGTAATGAGGGACTTCATTTGAACTTTATGTAAACAGCAGGAAGCGATATTTGGCGCGCTGGAGGTTGTAACCTTGATGGATGGACAGCTTAAGCAGGACAGGAACAGATGATTCCTTTGAGCTGCTTTATCTCCTTGAAAGCAAAAAAGAAGCAGCTTTATATAACAAATATACCCACTTTCACGGACAGAGAAAAACACTTAAACTCAAACAGAGAGAAAAGGAGAAGAGAGAAGCACCTTTCACCGCCCCCCTCCCCCCTCCCCCTGTATCTCTCGTTTTCACCCCCAAACAACATCCCTTCCCCTTCTCCCTCTCTCTGAAAAAAAAAAAAAAAAAACGGCAAGGAGGCGCGACTCGCAGGGCCGCACATAGCTGATCAATATTCGATTTAGTTGCTAATTTAGGGCCTTTCTATAGCTGTCATCCCGTGATGTATGAGTCCTAACCCGAGGTCGTCGCGGAAAAGAAGAAGAAGAAGGGAAAAAAAATAAGAAAGAAAAAAAAATCAAACACCAGTCAACTTTTCACTTAACAATAAAGCGACTTGAATATTATTTATGGGCGAAGGAGCCACTTTATGGGTGAATTGCTCCCTATTGCTGGTGTGGGGTGATGAAGCGCCTTGTAAGTGCGCGCCACACGCAGGCTCTGACACCCCGCGTGAAAACACGCGCAAAACAAGTGCAGGGAGGGAAACCATGCAAAAAAAAATTGCTACACAACAAGCAGAAGAACAAGAAAAAAAAACCGCTGCTTTCAAAACAGGCGCAAAGAGGGGGGAAATATTCGTGCCAGGATGTGTCAATATTTCAACCTGCTGTGCAGCCTTGAACGCACACATTTCAATAAAGTCGAGTTTTTGTGTCATAAAGGAATCTCTTCCGTGAATAAACGGCCCTCGTGCACGCGCAGGCGGGCACGCGCGAGGAGTGGAAGTTAGAGAATTTATTTTGAAACACTCTAAAACCTGCTTTAAAAATAACTCAATTTGTAACCCAGAGCTGGGTCATACTTAGACCCAGCCAACTCAGCAAGGTTAGGTTTCTCAGTATCCAAGTTTTTTACAAAAATAAGTTAAAATGAAATCACTATATAATTATAAATACAAGTGGAAGACAATATCTTAATTTGACATCATACACATTATACCCATTTTGTCACATAGCCTAAATGTTTTTTTATTTCTTTTTTTACTTAGCTCTGTCAAAGTGAAACAGGAAGTGACATCAAAGAGGAACTCATGGTCTTTGGTTTATTAAAAAAAAGTCTTCTTTGAACTGTGTGTACATCTCTCTGTTAGTGACTGAAAATAATATAAATATTATTCAGAAGGAACGGAGTTTTGAAGGTGGGAGTTTAGTGTATTTCTCACACAGATTATTAATTTGTGCATTACTTTAAAATAAAAGTAGCCTACACTTATACATGAAAAATTATTTCTTTATAAAGAAGTTCTTGTGACCTTGCATAAACTTTGTAAAGCATACATTCAATAGTTCAAAGTAATAACTTTAAAATGACAAAACAAACTTTAAACCTTTTCTTCTTAGATGCACAAACATCAGCTCACTATTTAGCAAACACAAGTCAGTATTTTCCTGTTTGTCTAATGCACTTTAACGGCTTATTAATGGTTTGTTTCATGCTTAAAGCTTAACTGTTAACTACATTTCAACTATTTATTTGTCATTTACGCCCTTATTGTGAAGTGCCATATTATGTATTGTAGTTTCAATTGTTTTTCCTTTTGCATTTTTTTGCCATTAAATCCAAACTCTTTATATTGCCGCCCTGATCGATCACTGCACTAAGGATGTTATCAATATTTGAAAGCTTGATTAACTCCAACGCTTCCATAACAGTCCTCTCCCGTTTATCCTCTCTTGAATTTTTAATTAACGCTTGCTTAATTAGTTCGAGATCGTTTGGGAGTGAGATACTTTGTTTTAAAAGAAGGACGAGGAGAAAGGAGGGCGGTGGAGGAAATTAACATAAAAATCTCTGCTGATAAATTGATATATTATCAGGAAAGAAATGTTGTAGAGAATTCCTGAGCGGAACGACTCATAAACAGACATCCATCAAGAGGAGACAGCTCGAGACAACGTGTTAAGTCTTTGGCAGCACGGCTATAATTTAATTATTTAATGACTATACTATTCTAATTTCTTCAAATAATGAGGATATAAATTCTTTCTGCCTGAATCGCTCATAGACAATCAGAACGATTTATAACGTGCAGCATAAACAGGAAACCAATTTCCTCAGGTGACAAAGTGTTCTTGCCTGGAAACCACGTGTGCTCCGTGGGCCTTAAACCCCCTCAAATCAGCATCGCTTTGCTTTATGGAAAGGAATTGTCATTTTTCAAATTAAAAACCTACATGTTTGTACAACCAGTGACTGGAATTCCTGTATATTTGTGTGGCGACCGATCCTTATTGCAAGTATAGTCTGGCATGTAAAGCACTGAATGAATAAAAGGCATTTTAATTAGAGTGATTAGTTAAGGAATCAATGAGCTGGCACTCGCAGAGCTCACGGGCAGACCTGAGATCAGCTAATGGAGCAACGGATTACTTAAAAAAAGCTCCTCGTTTTTTTTTCCTTGTCTGGTTCCTGCAGGTGTGACTTCCACTTTTGGGAAAGTTTGGGATGATTTAAAATCAAAAAAACCTATTGTTATGGATATATGTTCCTTTTGGATATATTTTCGAGCACATTTGACTAAGAGATAAAAAAAAAGAAATTTCAGAGGAGCCTGAATTATGATGGTTTTTTCTACACAGGTCACACTCTCATACCCAGTGTGTTAAGAAGTCTCTTTGCATATAAACTAGTATATGCGTGTGTGTGTGTGTGTGTGTTTACTGGCTCCTGCCAGCTGTTATGCAGCCTCCAGGTTGTTTGGTTGAAAGTGAGAGTGTGATTTCCCCCAGACCCTGCTCTCTGGGGACTCCTGGCTCCCCCACTGCCATCTCCCTGCAACCCCACCGGTTAAACGGACAGGTCATTGATACACACACACAGACACACACAAACACACACTCACTCACTCCCTGCTTGCCTTTCAATCTCTCCTCCTTAGATGAGCCCCCACTGCCACATAAAGGCCACATTTCCCTGGTCATTACTGGCGAGTCAGAGCAGATATCTCACCTCACTGTATTCGCAGTAATCAAATCAAACCTGGAATTACCATCATTAGAAATGCTGCAGGAGGCAAATTGTAAGGAAGCAACCTTGTGAATAACAGCCTGCTCTTGTGGTGTGAGTTTGTACGAGTAAATCTGATTCCACCCTTCAGCCACACGCCGTAATAAGCCGCCGGCATTGTTTAAATGACTCAAATGAAATTGATGCCGATTCACCAAGCATGAATGACAGCTCTTATGAAGATGTGAGCTGGGAATGAGAGATGATTGGAGGGTGTGTGTGTGTGGGTGGGGGGTGGCTGGCTGTGTGCATATTTTTTGGGGTTGCGTGTCAGCATGTGTGCATTATGGTGCTGGTGGCCCTCTGAATGGGGTGTTTAACAGTGGTATTAATAATCTCCATGATCTATGAGCTCGTCTGGTGTCAGTCGGCCATTAGAGAGACAGACTCGCTGTGTTCTCCACACCTCGTTTCCTCCCCCCTCGCCTGTGTCAGCCCCCCAAAATAATTGTGTGTTAATGGGTGAGGAGGAGGAGGAGCGTGTGTGTGTGTGTGTGTGTGTGTGTGTGAGAGAGGGGGGATTAGAGCTCAGGGAAGAAGGGAGGGATTATCAGGGAGATGGGTCACTGCTAACAGAGGAGATGATTAAGTGCAATTGCTGACCCTTTCTTGCCAGGGAAAACGGAAATGTGTGATCATAATTACAGGTCAAACGCTGTATAAGAACTAGGAAAAGAAAATGCTAAATTAAAAGCCTAGCATTCACTGAAGGATTGTACATCACCTGTCACTCTTGATGCCAAGGTTTCAGAACGGGATCATTTTATGATAAGAAATGATGGAGTTATGGCTGTTTCTGTCAAACCTTGAAAATAACAGTCTCCACCTTCACCTTCAGTGGAGAGCAATAAGGATCCTTTTAGGCAAAGCAGTTTAAGGTGGCTAATATAACGATCTGATAAGGTAGCCTAAAGTCATTTCCAGGTCCTAATCTGGGTGGAATGAGCCATGAAAGGAAGAGGGAACAAGAAGAAGAAAAAAAAACACTATAGGTCTCCACTGACCCCACTTCCACTCTCCCTCCTTCCCTCTTCCTCATTTCCTTTCCTCTTTTCCAACTCATTCGTCTCAACGATTCCATCCCACAAAACAAAGTTGCCTGGCACTGACGGGACCCTCGAGGCCATCGGCAAGCAAAGAAGGAAGTCACCCCCCAGCTGAGAAGAAAAGGTAAGAAACGATAGAAAGACAGAAAGGGAAGAAAAAAGGGGTGGGGGGAGTGGGGGAGAGTGAAGCGTTTCTAATTTAAATAAACCCTTTGGCAGACTGAAACTGGCAGCAAGCTTCCCCTTTTGCTCACAAGGAAAAAGGAGGAGAGGAAAAAATAAGGGGGGGAGAAGAGAAGGATATAGAGACGTCTTCATGCAGGTTTGCTTATCCGCATGGGAGACTTTGAGGCCAGAGGACGGGGAATGAGGGAATATAGAGATTGAAGTGGAATAAGATAGAGGGGACACAAATAACAGAGGGGGGAAAAACAGACAAGATACTCGGGTTGAGAAAGGGGAGGAGAAGAAAGAGCTGTGAAAGTCAGGTAATGGGGAATTGGGTGTTTGTGTGTGAAGTGATGGAGGCATTGGAAAGAGTTCACCCTTCGTCCCCCTGCAAACACAGAGGAAAAAAGGGTTCTCTCATCAGCAGGGTCTGATCAGGCTCATCACATCAAAACTTAGCAGAAGTTTGTTGGACGCTTCGCGGCTCCAGTCCACTCAGACCGCCACAGTCTTCTCCGTCACACTGTCTCCCCCTGTCTGTCCCTGTGGCTCGTCACAGCCATGGGTTCTGCCGTGCAGGGAGGAGAGGGGAGGAGGGGGGTTGCAGGTTTTAACGTTAAAGGACAAGCTTTTTCCTGAAGGAACGCCTATCACTTGCTGCCTTTCATACCAGATTTTTAAACTAGGATCATTTTATGTTAAGAAATGACAGAGTTGTAGCCCATTCTGGTTAAACCTTCTGAAAGTTGCAATCAAATCAAATTATTGCCTCATGAAATATTTTGCTAACAGGCAATCGTGAACTTGCACGTTCAGTTAGTGCTCACAGTATCAGTTGCAATCAGTCGCAGCTACTGTCATGCCTAATTTAAGGTCAATAAAGGCAAAATTGACTGAAATATAACCTTTTTTTGTGTCTACTGTGACAGAAAACACAGCAGGTGGGAATTGATGTTTTTGCCCATGTGTGTCTTCTCTGTCTGTTAGCACAAAAGTCTCAGAAAGTAATCATGTGATGTGTATCTACAACTGACTAACTTTTGAAACCAATCAGATTTAAGGTGGCTCCCACAGCTAATTCAGTTTTACAGTATTGGACTAAAGTTTAGTGTGGTAGAAACTGAGTTCCCCAACACACGCTTTGAAATCTTGTAGATTATACAAAACTTTTTCATTAACTGTTAACACTTTTTGTCTTTTAGCATATTATTTTATGCACCACTAAATAGATTCTAATGAAACTTTGAAATATTTGTTAGATTTACATCTACAACTGATTAACATTTGGAGCCAAGATGTTTGCCACAACCAACTAATGTTAGAAAAGACAAAAATGGCTATAATTCCAACAATTTTACAGTTAAATGTAAAAATTAGTGAGGGTGTAGCTGAGGCTTATTTACAACACACATTCCAAGTAGGCTACAACTCGTTGTGTAAAAGCTCTGCTTAAAACTTTTGGATTAACTGTTGGGAGTCAACCCCATCTATCTGTTAGCAAAATATCTTGTAAACAACTGGATAGATTTCAATAACACTTTGAGAAAGTACTTATTGAATAGGCTATGAAACTATAACTGAATCATTTTTGTAGTCATTCTGTCCCAAGGCGGCCTCCACAGCAAACTCAACTTAGCAAACACAAAAATGGCTCTAACTCGTTCAATTTTACAGATATTGAGCCAAAAGTTGGTGTGGTAGAAGCTGAGAATCGTTCACAACTTATACTCTCACAATATTGCTTTTCGCAACGTGATTTTTGTATAAATCTGGCATGAAAGGCTTGAGCTTCTATATATATATATATATTTATATTTTGTACTTATGTTTAAGTAGCTCACACACATATAGAGCAGCTGTGACAAGTATATTGCAGAAAGAGTCAGGACTTGACGAATGTTGACAATAAATGACAAGATGTGATGACACACTCCCTGGATTAAAGGTGTGTGTGTGCGTAAAGGCACGACACGCACTCTGTTCAGGCCCACAGGTAGGAGCAAAGTCTACAGGATGGAGGGAGAGACAGGAGAGAAGGAAGGAGGAAGGGAGGGGGGGCTGGGGAGGGACTCCCGACCCCCTCCTTCAAACATGCACCCTGAGAAGTGGCTCCAGCTCCGGCTTCGCTGGAGTGGAGAACCATAAATCTTCATATAGCGGCTGTTTTGATTAATGCAGCCGAGTCGAGCTAGGGGGCTGGACCTATCCCATTACGGCCTAATGGAAGATGGAGCGGCGCTGTCTCCACCACTAGGCCCCTGTCATTTGTTCCACTTTGCAGTCCATTTGGCCGAGAGACTACAAGCCACTCCATCAAAAATATTTTCAGAGTTAATTTCCGCCCGCTTAATTCGCCTTGATTCGGATTGCGTATCGAATGGCAGGATCGATTTTCGCCTGGCGTCTAAATTAAATAAAAAAGAGGGGGGTGGGGGGGGGTGTATGCTTTAAGTCTGCGTTTTCTTTCTTTTTCCATTCTATTTTTCCCACCTCTTTTTCCAGCCATCCCTTACCGTGGGGCTTCTCATTCTTCTTCTTGTGATGCATCTCATTTCCTTCTTTCTCTCAAGATTTTAACAGAGGCGTGTTTGCAGAGGAGGAGGAGGAGGAGGAGGTGGCACAGGTTTGACTGATGAAGAAACAACTACTGGAGGATGAGATCAGGTGAATTTGCCATATGGGGGGGCATTTTATGGTAGAAAAAAGACTGAGGAAAAAAAATATATCATCACAAAACGCTGACATCTCTACACGGAGGTTTGGAAAACACATAGCGAAGAATTGGACAGGCCTGAATGGGAAAAGTGGGGTAAATTAGGGGCATCGGGGTATAGACGGGGTGAAAAATAATAGGGGGGCAAAGTATCAAAAAAGAAATGAAAAGAGGCAAAAAAGCACAGTGACAAATTGGTCGAGTGTGTCGCGAATTCCCTTTTAGATTTAAAGCCGCGTGTAGCCTATCGTCATATCTTTCCAGAGTAATTTATTTTCTCATTTCTCTCCCTCTCCCCTCGCTACCCTTCTCCCTCTCTGTGTGAATTTATCTGGTGGTCACGTGGACAAAAAACGGGGAGGAGGGGTGCAAAAAGTCAATAAAAGTCTCTGGCGACAACTGTTTCCCCCACTGGTCTCTTGTCTCCTTCTTGCATTATCTCTCTCGTTTTGCCTTCTATTTGTTTATTCAACGAAGCTGCTTTGCTCCTCCTCACTTCCTCCTCCTTGGGCTACGTTTCCTGTTTCAGCCCCTCTCTCATATCATAAGACTACAAGCCTATACCTGTTCCTCTCCAGGGAGGCCTATTGATTTTATTCTTCCACTAACAGTGAGGCCCTACTCTTTGAAATTACAAAATCAGGAAGCTGTAGGATCCAACTCTTGTATCCACCTCAGAAATGTTTCGATGAAAGCCATGAGTTCCAAGAGGCTTACAAGTAGGCATTTCTGAAAGTGCAGGCAGGGTTTTTTTTTTGTAAAAAAAAACTAAACTGCATTTAAAACAATGTCACTGTCAAAGCACATTTAAAAGCATGTCAACATCTTTTGATAAAACACTTGACTGCATTTGAAACTCACCAACATCTAAATATCTGAATTCTTCAGTTTCCTTCATTCCAGTGCTGTATGTTCTCCACCACAGAGATCCACATTCTTCTGGAGACATCAGTGAAAGCTGTGCACAACAAACTCTGAAAGGTAAACTGTTCTATATGTTTGGAACATCCTGGATCTTTCACATTTCAAAGAAACTGAAACACTGTTCCAGTAGGATTTTATTTCTTACTACAAAAGGCTTTGAATTCTGTCAAATACCTGCAGTGGAATGTCACAATATTTGCTTCTGCAGCGTGGAAACAATTTACTTCGGTCCTACAAAGGATAAAAACGTGAAAAGGACTGTCCATAGAGACTAAGTCAAATCGAGCATTTCCAAACAGATGTGTGAAGTCAAAAAGGACAGCACTTTGTCCGGTAGCTTCGTCCCACTCCAACGACGAGCTGGAAGGGTTGATAAAGCTGAAAGGGCTCTGGAAATCCTTCAGGGATAGGGGGAGGGTTACGCCACCAAAGCAAACAGGACTGATGACCGATGCACCCAATCTGACTTGTTCACTCAGCCCCTCCAATACCAATGTCTGTGTTTCAGTCACCACATCTGTTATTGTCTGATTCTTAAGAAAAAAAAAGTGGCTGAGCAGAGAATAATGAAATCAAAGTCCAACACACACAAGTCAACAAAGCCCTTGGTAAGAAACACTCTGTGTCAATATTAATCTCCTGGACAGAAAGTCGAAATATGGCATCTGTCACACATCATCTTCCTCCTCTCCTGTCTTCTGCTCTTTTTTGGAGGGGAGCAGGAGGGATGAGGAGGGACTGGTGTTGAGTTGGTGAAAGTGAAGACAGGGAAGTTGACAGAAAACCCCTAGAACTCTGGAAGAATATTCAAAGATTAATAGAAATTCACTAAAACAAAAGTTGATCTGGAGAGTTAGGATTTATAGTCAGTGAAGAAATATGTACGTTAAAGATTTTTACCAGGAAATCATATTTCTGAACCTTGTGATGTTTCCAATCAGGGGTGTCCAGACCTGGTCCCTGAAGGCTGCTGTCCTCCAGAAATACTGTCCATTTTATTATTCTTGTTACTCAGATTAAAACTGAACAGACCAAAGCAGAAGTCATTTTCATCTGTGTTTGAAAACCAAACCAGTTGCTTTGAGGTGCTGAGTTATTTTTCCACAAAGATTTAAAGTGTTTTTGTTACTGAAAGAGGGCATCAAAGAGTCAGAAAAAAGTTATTTTACAAATATGAAACAACTTAAAAAGCTAAAGAGGATCTGTTTGATCAAACTGAGTAATCTGTTCATACTGTACTTGTTACTATCGTTTTATTTTTTATAGTAGAAAAGGTTAAAACAGTAAATTGATTCTTTGTGAATTTTCTCCTTTGTGTCAGAGTGAACCAGTACAGTGCCCATTTGTCTTAATAAGAAAAAATGTTTTACTTTGAGTTAGTCCCATGGTCTTGTACTGTTTTAGATACAATACAAATTTTGTGAAAGACTCTAGCCTTTCAAAATCATTCATCTATAAAATAATTAGCCATCATCTTTAGAAAATGTACTTTTTTTAAAACTCTTCTGTTAAATACTCGTGGGTTAAGATGTTAATTACAGCTTTGGAAACACTTTTACATTTTATTTCCCACTTTACACTTAAACTGCACTCAAACTAAAACATGTATGAGGGGGGAAAAAATAAAAGCTTTTCGTTTTGTAATGAACATCATCTCTAGAGCCTTTCCTTTAAAGTGCATATTCAAGGTCAAAAAGTGAAAAAGAAGAAATCTGATGGAGCCATTCAGACTGCAGGGCTGCAAAACTAATATCTCTGTTGAAACACGACGCTTAAGGCCTGCGATAACAACACCAGATCTCTTGGTGATGAGATATAAAATGCCCCCCTATATTCCATCAGTGTTCCCTTGTTTGAGCTTTTCTCCTCCCCATGCACATCTGCCATCCTTTATTTATCCTTTAATCATCCAGATATCTCTCCCTTCTTTTTCGGCCTGTTATCTCTTCTTCCCACTCGCATCACCCAGAACACTTTCCTTTCTTCCATCCTCTTTCCATCTGCTTCCTATTCCTCCCACCTTTCCTCTTCCTTCCTCCGTCTCACCAGCTTTTGGACATTTCTCTTAGTCTTTTCTGCGTCGCTCCACACTGCCTCTCCACCCCTTTCTTCCCCCCTCTTTCCCCTGTGATGAATGAGTCTGTCTGCTGGGTGCAGTTCATATTTACTGAGCAGGGGAGCGCTCACTGTCAGTCTCTCTTGCCCTCCACATCTCTATTCCTCCACTAAAGAGACAGACGGAGCAAGAGGTTACAGTGGGATGAGAGGAGGGAGGTCGCGGCTGCGAGATATCCACTCTGGCAGTCACCACGATTGCTGTTGGCTCGGCGCGGACCAAGTCCAGACCGGCTTAGTTTCTCAGAGACGGCTGAAGGGGAGAGAAATCTTCCCCACCTCTTCACCAACCTGTCAATGCGATGAAACTAATCGGGGAATAAACAGCGTCTTTCCCTCCTTTTATGTTCAACTTGGCAGCCCACTCTCGGCACTAAATGCAGCACAATTTAATAGCGTCTTCTCTCTTCTTCCTTTTGTGCGAGCCATGCTTTTAGGCACATTTGGACTTGAGAGGGAGAGAAGTAAGCCGCAGTTTACTACAGCCCCCCTCACCCCAAAAAAAAAACCCAGTTTCATTTACGCCCACACACCAGTCTGAGTCAAACTGTGCATATTGACCCGTGTGCTGACCCCCCCTCGTGAATGAGAGGGGTGGATGTGGGCCTGCAGGAGCCCGATGGGACAGGGCAAGAGCGGCCGCAAAAGCCCCCGCAGAGCCACCGTCTCTTCCCACACGCTGACCTCGGAGGCCAGCCAACACCAAAACCACTGCAGCGTGACGACACCGGTGACACCCAGGGGCGATGTGCACGATGAGTTCCTCTGCCAAATTGACAAAAAATATAGACAGTAAATACAAGGAAAATTGGGTGGCTTGAATTACATCACTAAAAGAAAATCCTCTTGACTGGACTTTTATAAGATTCAATATGTGGTAATTTAATTCTCAGACTGCAACCCTAAAACACCATCAGCTGTCTGTCAAAGAAAGCACATTGGAAAAAAAAAAAAACAGAGTTTACCATTCTGCTTTGTGACAAGAAAGGGTAAATAAATGTAAGGTTTTGATTTGTTGCCGATTTGTAGAAATGTCTTACCCAATGTAGAGCACCGATATCTGCAGAGATGAAACGTGTTGCCTCAGTAAACATTCATGTAACGTATGTCACGCTGTAGGAAGGAGAATGAAACGGCATCAAGGGAAAAATAGGAGCAAGAGAGGAACAGAGGAGGACACTGAAAAGGAGGGAAGGAAAGCATCATACTGTAATCATCTGATTATTAGGGAAAATTGGACACAGGATAGGTGAAAATTGGATATGGGGAAGATTTCTGAGCAGCAGAGGAAAGCCTGAATGCATCAAATGTGAAAACAATGACCGATATCAAAACGGATGGAAACAAATGTGGGGCCCTGTGGATAAACAACTGCTGTAAAACATCCTTTACGGAGCCTAAAAGCGGACAAATGAGAGGGTCAGAGGCCCCACACTGGAAGCACTATCAGCTGGAGCAGCACTGTTTATGAGGGTGGAGGTAATATTATGGAGACATGATATTCTCCACATGCAGTGCTGAACAAAGGCTCATTCTACGACTAGCTAACTTTTAGGCTTGTGACATTTTCTAAGGTTGACTATTCCCTGAAGCCTCCTTTCCACAGCTAGTCATTTCCCCCTGGTGCCTCAAAAGAGGAACTACTGCCGTTTCAATCAGGCCCTGGTTAATGCAGGCCTCAGACTGCGAGGAGACTGCATGGACAAAGCGAAGAGTAACACCTTTATTTGCCAGGATACATTCTCAGCCTCCTGTTTGTTTGCGCGCAGCAGCCCTCTCCACATCCACCTCCTCATCCCTCCATCATATTTGTCCATCTGCCTGCCACGCCGCTGGAACATTCCAAAAACGGCTTCGGTGCAATCCATCTCAATTTTCCAAATCTATTAACTTTCTTTGTGTGGCCTGCCTCTCCCCGAGCCCGATCTTTAAAAACTGTGGTTGTTCAACAATTATGATAACTGCAACAGGGGGAATTAGAGAATCCACCCATTCATCTCCCCCTGCCCCTCCTCCACACAGACATGACGCGGCTAAATGAAAAATGGACACACTTTAAGAAGTATTGATTCCCGCTTTAAACAAAGGTACAGTCAATATTATTTACTCCTAAATATATCTTTGTTATCTGTGCTGGAGTCGTAGTTACTGCTCTGTCCCTGTAATTGCGGACATAAAAATAATAGACCAATTCCCACTGAATTGACTGAGACAGGTTTAGTTGTGGGCCTTGTCTAAGTGATGCATATCCTGCGTGTGTATGAGTGTTAGCGGGATTTTCCTCAGATGACTGGACCACTAAAGGAAGGTATATATATTCCAATCCCATGAGGAAACAAAGTGCAAAATAAACAATGAACTACAAAAAGGGATAAAACAAAGCATTTGAACTACAAAATTTATTTATCTCGTAGTTTCCTACACATGGCTTTTAGATTGATATGTTTTATGTGCTTCATCTAATATTCAGTTGGACAAAACAAGTTTTTCTTTTGTAACTGTTGTTTAAGAAATAGTTTTAATATGTGGTACTGCATATAAAAATGGACAGAAACCATTTTCTAATTCTGGTCTCTTTTTTTCTCAAACACGGGTAAATAAAGTACAAAGTAGAATATTTAATATTTTTAATATATTAATTATTTTTTAAATATATAAATCTTCTAATATATATATCTATCTATCTATATATCTATTTATATATTAGATACCAGATTTTAGAATTTTGTAACAAATGCAGTGCAACATCAATGAATTACAGCAAACTAAGGGTTTTTGTATATGAAAAGAATAATGACGCCTAATCAGTAATGCATGAAAAGGAAAAAAAAAACACAAACACACACAGAACTATGCATTTTTTTTGCTTCACTGACTGGAAAATAGAAACTGACTAAATGATTTATTTATGAGTTGAAAAAAAACCCAATTATTTAATTAATGAATATAATTTGCAAGGCCAAAACTGCATGCTTTTCTGCAAACAAGCTGCAAAAATGAAATTGTTGCACGTAGGAAGTTATATAAAACAATAAAAGATGGGGCTTACCTGTGTTGCTGCCTCACTGGAGTCTGTACTGTTACACACGGATGCATCGAGCAGGTACAGTTTTCACAGTTCTCCGAGATGTATACAAACCACAGCACCTGTCGGACGGATGACCTGCACAGTTTAAACAAGGCATACCCACTTTGGACTGTTTAAGATCACACACATTTTTCACAGTGTGTGTGACTGCCAGCATCAAACCAAAAAATGGGATGTCTGACACAACAAAGAAAACACTTGTCTGCCAGAGACAGCTTATCGGACAGGCACACTTTGTATCAAAGAGGACCCATAGTAAACAATATATTAAATATTTTATTCTATATGTAACTCTAAATTTTATAGTTATGTGGTTAAATCTGTTATTTTAAGCAGTTAAATAAAAGCAAATTTTGCAGCTGATAAAAATTACAGTCTTCAAGCATTTACCAAACTATTTTAATTTTACAGATAACTTAGCAGGTGTAGAACAATCATTCTGGACATCCTATAGAACTACTTCATATCTTATCTCCAGGTCTTCATCATAATAGTGTCTTACAAAACTGGTTAGAACGACATCAGACATAAAGTACACACAGCTTGAGACGGTTGCGTAAATAGTAACATGCGTAATTCTTAATTCATGTTTTTTTAAATTTAGTCATTGTATTTTTTTTATCAATTTTAGAGAATGTTTATAAATAGTTATTTAAAGATTATTTCATACTTTCAAACAAGGACTGTAAAATGATAGTGTTAGAATGTATACATAAATGTACATTTGAAATGCTAAATATCTAAACTCAGCGACATTTTGCAACGTGTCCAGACAGATGGTGAGATCGAGCAAACCTACGAAGGCAGTTGGGGCAAGAATAGGGCTTTTCCCCGGTGTGGGTTAACATGTGGGTTTTCAAGTGGCCCGACAAGCGAAAAGTTTTCCCACATTCTTTGCAAGTGTAGGGGCGTAGGTTAGTGTGACTCCTCCTGTGCTTGCCCAGGTCGCCTGAGGAAGTGTAGCAGCGGTGGCATTCTGGACATTCGTAAGGCTTTTCCCCGGAGTGTATCCTCTTATGCTTCACCAAATCGCCGGACTGAGTGAAACTCTTGTCGCACTCGCTGCATTTGTAGGGCCTCTCACCTGAGTGGATGCGTTGGTGATTTCGGAGGTGTGCAAGGCGAATGAACCTGTTTCCGCACACAGTGCAGTGGTAAGGCCTTTCGCCGGTGTGCGT
Source organism: Millerichthys robustus (assembly GCA_034783495.1). Taxonomy (NCBI): domain Eukaryota; kingdom Metazoa; phylum Chordata; class Actinopteri; order Cyprinodontiformes; family Rivulidae; genus Millerichthys; species Millerichthys robustus. Next base: position 6,322,951 of record JAVKLF010000042.1, read on the forward strand.
CCGTAAGTGTACCTTTAACGCACCAAGGTCTCTAATTTCCAGCCCACACTCCCCACACTTGTGAGCTTTCTCGTTGTTGTGTAGTTTGGTGTGAACACTCAGGTTTCTTCGAGTGTTGAAGTTCTTCCCACAAACATTGCAATGGAAAGGTCTCTCGCTTGAATGCGTCCTCACATGAAGATCCAGACTCGACTTGAATCCAAACTCCTTTCCGCATTCAGGGCAAGAGTACTCCTTCTTGCCAGAGTGTGTGGTTAAGTGTGACTTGAGGTGGTGAGACCTTATAAAGGCCTTGCCGCACACTTCACATTTAAACGGCTTTTCTCCCAGGTGGATTTTCATGTGCTGCCGCCAACTGCTGCGCTCTCCAAACCTCCTGCCGCAGTCTTTGCAGATAAACGGCCGGTCCCCCGTGTGGGTGCGCATGTGATCCTCCAGGCTTTGAGGCGTTCGTAATTTCTTGCCACACTGTGAACACTGCACACCAGTATCCAAACAGATCGGCCTGTCCTCAGATTCATCTCCGTCTGGTTCGTGACACAGATGTCGTCCCTGACCCCAGGTGGCTTTAAAACTCTTCCCACAGTCAGCACAACTGAGATGACCTCCTCTAATGACCACAGACATGTTGTGCCAGCGCTGACAGTGATTCTTCAGATTCTTGAGGTACTGAAAGCTACGTGCACAATGTGGACAAGGGTGAAGCCTGCGTGGGGGGGCAGAGGGGTGGACTTGGTGCATATGGATGCTGAGGTGAGCTTTGCATTTGAAGGTGGTGCTGCAGATAGAGCAAACGTGTTTGTGGCTGAAGTTTAGTGTGTTGTTTGGGAGACTCTTTTTGAGATTATCAAGATACTCTTTCTGATGGACCCACTTTACATGTTTCTCCAAATAGTCCGTGTTAGTGAAGGAGACAGTGCAGTGAGGACATGGGAAAAACTCTGACGATGACTCTAAGAAGACAAAAAGTCAAGAGAATAAACAATTTTTTTCTGTACTTCCCTACTATATATCAATTTTTAATGCTGGTTTTATGTTATTTTTAGCATTCCTAAAAATCTAATCAAAGAATCAAAGACCAGAGCTGTAAATTAACCATTAAATAGAAGTTTTACATGCAAAACAGCTTTTTTAAAATTTAGAACATTGTTTTTGTACCAATGTTGTAAAAAAAAAACTGATTTACAGGGAACATGAGAATAATGGGGCAATGAAATATCTGTATTATTCAGATTTTGTACAGAAGCAGAGAA
>JAVKLF010000042.1:6365379-6381679 GCA_034783495.1 Millerichthys robustus
CTTTTTGTCCACATTGTGTTTTTACTTTACAGACATCAGAATAAAAATGTAAAAGAAGCTAATAAACGTGGGATTTTGGAGAAAGGTTTTAAACAATTCGTTTTGTACTTGTTGTAGATAGATGTTTGAAAAATATCAGTACAGAGATTCATGCGGACTGATTTGATGAGCTAACAGCTAGCCCAAGCGAGGCTAAAACAGATGGGTTGCTGCCATCCAAACTGAGGTTGTTTGAAGGGCTGCATACAACAAGTGTTATTTTTTTGTTCATATTTTTACAAATCTCCACAACAAAAGATCTAAACTGATGTCAATTTTATGTTAAACAAAGGTTATGTGCAGACCAACAAATGCAAACTTGGTTTAGGAACATTTAAGTGCAGGAATGAGTCACAAACCAGACAGCAGACGATGACTGCTTGATGGCTGGTCAGATATGTTTATTTCCGTGTTATCATGTGATTTCTTTCCAAAACCCACCAATGTACAAAATGTCTGGGGAACTGAGAACTACTGCGGTTGTCTGCCTCAAAGAAGACATTTAGGGTCTTTTGGTAAATTGTGAAACACCACAAATGCTCCTAATGCTTATAATAGGTTATTCAAATTATAACTTTGGACACTAAGTTTATCAATATGTAAATATTTGTTTGGTGTGAAAGGAACCAGTGTTGCTCCCCTGATAGCCAGTACTTTAGAATGCTTCTCTTATTGTTTTTTTTTTTTTTTAGTTTTTGTTCTCACGTAAATAATAAAAGAGACCAAACCAGCACACTGTGCAAATACTTATTTTTATTTGACAAATCAAAGAAAATAGAACAAAGGATCGCAAAAAATAAGTCAAAAATGGCCCTGTGGTAGGAGGTCACCTTCCAATTGGAGGGTCAAAGGTTTGATTCCTAGACACTGCAGTGTGCCAAAGTGCACTAGAGCAAGATTTAGAACACCGCACTGCACCCAAGAAAAGTTTAAAACTTGATTTTTTAATGTGAACCTTAAGTTTTGAGTGTCACAGACTTTACTGGTCAGGGTGTAAAAAAAATGATAAACATATTAAGATAAAGTGTATTTTTTCATTCCAGCATGTTGAAATGTAATTAAACAGAAATGCAGAAACTTTCTCTTTTTCATAAAAACAATAAAAGAAAGACAACAAAAAATTCTACATAATATCAGTCCACAATCTTTAAAGGAACAAAATGACGTATTTATTGTTTGTGGGCCTTTTGTTTTACAGGTTACTGTGTGACCACACCACAAGCACATAGAGCTGTCATACCCAAAGGTTGTTGCATAAGAGCACAAAGCCATTTTACTACTGGTCTGGGCTTCAGAGTTAATTTTTTACTCTTATTTTTATGCACTCAGCCGGACCCTCAGTTTGTACACACACCACACCTTAGCAAAGAGGCTGAAATCTAAATATCTACAATAAGTCTGCTTTGTTCTTCAACTACTTACTGCTGATAAAAATTGCCTCATGTTAGGTGTACTCTTTTGACAAGCCTGATACACCCTAAAACTAAATATGTTTCTTTTTACATTATGTTTGAGCTTGGATAAATGGATAAAATGTTTGGTGTGTGACTTCAGCATAGATTCTGGGCATTGGCCTCTATACGTCGTCACTCTGGGTATAAGAACGGTGTTCAGACCTTTTTCCTTCAGCGATTTAAACTGTGATCATCTTCAACATCAGCCTCTGCGTTCAGGATACACCAACTATCATTAGATGGTAAAACATAAACTAAATGTTTTGGTGTTTTACCAAACTGCGGATATTCTCCAATGCTATAAGTCAAAGTTTTTATCCAAAAACTAATTGGAATGCAGTTTGTCTTGTTCATAAGTTGGGTGAAAGGAATTTAGTTTTGTTGCAATGAAGACCTGCAGAAGCTTTAATGGCGCTCAACAAAGATGAAGAAATGTGCCAAAAGGAAACTTTGCTACTTATTTGGCACAAATATGGTTGCATTTTGAAGAAATCTGAGACTTTTTTTCCCACAACATCATTATTTGCTTTTCTTTGCAGCCATGGCGTTCCACTCTGATGTGGTCAGCTCACAGCCTGTCACTGTAACACAGTTCACGGCTGCACGGTCAGAATGGAGTACAAATGTATGTGACTGCTGTGACGACTGTGGCATTTGTAAGTATTTCTCATTTATTTGTGAGTAAATACAATCTTGCTTTTTTATCAACAGTGTAAAATAACTTTTATTCTGTCTCTTCCAGGTCTTTGTGCTACATTTATTCCCTGTATTTTGGGCTGCAAGGTAGCTCAAGACAATGGGGACAGCTGCTGTCTACCTTTCCTCCCAGGAGCTATGATTGCTTTGAGGACAAGCATTCGAAGCAAATACAATATTGAAGTATGTATGCAAATGTAAAACCAATCTTAAGCTTAGATGTAAATCAGTTCAAACACAAATTTTGAAAGGAAGAAGTTGCTTCTATTGGTTTGCAACATCCAGCAATATTTTTCTGTGTAAGGATGTTTATTTTTTTAACCAATGTAACATTTCCCCCCCTCAGGGCTCAGTGTGTGATGACTGGGTTATCATGGCCTGCCTGCCTTTATGTGGACTGTGCCAGCTGGCACGAGAGCAGAGGATGAGGAATTAAATAAAGGAACATTGACTGTTTGTTGAAAAACAAATACTTGGAAAAACCTTTTAAGTTCTCTGAAAACAATGCAATGAATTCAAATTTTACATTCCCTGGTATGATCATAGAAAGTTGAGGAAATGCCTGCTTATAAAGTCAGGAGAAAACAGAGTTTTAAATACTTGAAAGAGGCTCAGTTAGGATTTTTATTATAGGTTGAACAGAATCTAATTTAGTGAAACATTACCATTTTGCAACAAACCTAAAACATGCCTTTCCCCTAAAAGTAAATCAAATGTTTTTCGAGTAGGAAATTCAAACTTTTTATTTCTGCTTTTGAAAATCCTTGAATACTACTTCTCATCATGCAAAACAATTCAATAATCTATACCATGTATTCAATAAATATTTAATTAAAGACATGTTTTGTGTTTTTAATTGCTGACTACTTTTTCAAAGAACAGTAATTCAATAAAATATACAGGAAATGTTGCAGGCTACTTTTTGTCATTTTGTCACACTTCTGCTTATGGTTTGCACCTCCCCCACAGAAAAATCCAAGCACTTTTCAAGGCTTTTCAATGTAAACTGTCAAACTTTTCCAATATCAAACTTTGGATCAGTCTGTCTCTGTGTGCTTTTCTCCATTGAGCTTCATCACCACACCACACAGTGTTCCCTGTGTGAAGGGAACCTATCAACAATCTAAAACACTGCAACTGAATGCAAGTCTGCAAGTTATAGTAATAACATGAAATGGACATGTAGGCAGAAGGAGCCCAAAGGACATCGGGGGCACAGCAGTTACAATATCAAGCACTTTCCAGGACTTTACACAGAACTCAAGCACATTCACAACCTTAAAAACACTTTGTTCAAATTCAAATATTTTCAGGGATTTTCAAGCACTCTTACGAACCTCGCTATCCAAAAAGGAGAAGAACAAGTTGGTCCCGTCTTCCTCTTTATGAGTAAGTAGGTTTTATCGTCGTACGGCAAATCTCCTTGATGGGACAAAGAGAAGCAAAAGACTTTGATTTAAGCAGGTAACTATCAGGATTCATTTTATTTATAAGTCTAAAAAACGTGGAGCAAAGGAATGTTTTTAATGTCGCTCTTATTTGCTGTTATGTAAAAATGGGAACAATTTCTTTCTTTAATATAGTTTAGAGTGCAGTATGTAACACAGCTGTTTGTCGAGAGGGAAGGAAACGGAGTGGCGAGGTTATGAAAGTATTACAAAAAAAAGACAGAAATTACCCTTTTTGTGCCACGGTTCTAGTTTCTTGATAACTGCAATCACAGCTTGGAAGAGCATTTCACCAATGAATTTAACAACAAACAAATGCAACTGAAGTTCACCTTTGCTAAGACAAACTAACATCTGTTGTTTGAGTTAGGAGTTTAAAGAGCTAGTTTAAGCTGTGGCTATTTCTTTATGCTATCTGTTCATTGTATTTTTTAAAAGGATTTTCTTGTAAAGTCTTGATCAATAGAACAACAGGCTCTTTGTAAGTTTTTATCCTTTTTCTGGTCTAACTATAACAACATATTGTGCAGCAATTTAAATAGGATAGAAACAAATCTCCAGTCAATTACTAGTATTTAAAAATTGTGTTTTTAGAATATAATAAAATATAACGCAGCAAAACCACAACACACAACCAAAGATATGCATCATCTATTACTTCATCAACTATATAATGACAAGTTTTCAGCCACTCGAGAATTATGTGCTTGTTGGTGTTAAACACAGTTTGATCTGTATTTCCGGTATTTTTCACACATTCAGCAAAGAGGTAAGAACAAATTGGGTTTCCTTTGATGCCCTGCTGATTAGAAAAGGCGTACACATCCCATTTACTGGTTATTTGTTAAGTTGTCTGTTGTATTTAGACACAACACTAGTTCATTTCTTGAGTTTAGGAACCTTTATGTCAAAATGATTTCTTTTTTTCATGTCAAAATGATGTCTAGGAGTTAAAAGATTAAACAAATAAAAGCATTTCTCAGCAAATCACTAGGTACTAACCAGAAAAAAGCCAAAGTCCAAAGAAAAACTTGACAAACCTGACAAACTACAGATTAAGACAAGATTAAAAGAATATATAGTTAAAGCACAAGTTTATAAAATGATGGGAGACTGAAGAAATTTGCACACTCCTGTAACTCTGGGATTTCTTCCGAAATACTAGTTCTGCTAAACATCTAACTGTACATTATATGTTTAATAACATGTATCAGGGAAATCTCACATTATGTTATTCAAATGTTCTTAAATAAAACAGTACAAGATGAGGTAGCAAATATAGCTTTGATAGAAAATGCATCGAACATGTTGTGTATGAGACTTTGATCTGATTCACAAATTGTCCCCAATCTGATTCCTTTAGCTTGTTCATCTGATCTACAACCCAACAGACTTCTTCGACCTTCCACTGAGGCTGAGAATGAAACAACCCAAACTATTTTAAAGTTTGTTTTGTGAAACTACAAGAAGGCAAAATGGTATCTCCAACTCATCAGCTGTGGCTACTCATGTTTGTTCTCAATGCTGTTCAGCTCATATCTGGATACAGCTTCAACAACTGCATTGCAGATCCAAACTCAAACTGGAAGAGCTTCAGCTGCATGAGTCGGAAGGACAGCCGCATGTCTGCTATCGTAAAAGACCTGCCAAGATCTGTTGTCAATCTCACAATCATCTTCAATCCACTGAGGCACATTCCCACCAACAGCTTCGCTCATCTACCAAACCTGCAGAACCTGAGACTGGATCAAAACCACTTGAGAAACGTTGATTCTTCGGCTTTCAAGAACTTACATCAACTTCAGTCTTTAGATTTGTCCTTGAACCAGTTCTCAGAGCTTAACGCTTCATTGTTTGAAGACCTTCACAACCTCACCTTCCTCTCTTTGGCAAACAACAAGTTAAAAACGTTTCCAGAGGACATTTTCTTTGGTGTACATAATCTGAACACTTTACTCTTCAGGAACAACTGCCTCACAAATTTCTCAGAGGTTGTGAAATCTGCATCACATCTAACGAAACTGAAAGTCCTGGACCTTTGTTCTAACAAACTGACATCTCTCAGTCACTCAAATGTGTCTCTGCCTCAATCCCTCAGTGTGTTGTATCTGTGCAGAAATAATTTGCATACTTTAGGATGTACATCATCATTTTTCAGGTTTATCAAACTGCTCGATTTGTCAAATAATATTAAACTACGTACCATGGCTTTTCAGAAAGTGGATTTGAGCAACGTAAAAAGTCTGCATTTAAATTCAACAAGCGTCGACGTAATGAAATTTTTAAACATGAGCAACATTAATGCAAATTGTGTGGACTTCTCTGGCACTGGTTTAAATACTTCCAGCCGTATCAAGAAACTATGCAGAATACTGAAAACAAAGCTGAGAAAGATCAAACATGTTCAATTACGTCATAATGGTATTTGGAATCTAAAACACTTAAATTTCTCTTACTGTCCGAAAATTACTGGAGCTTTGGATTTATCTTTCAACAAACTAAAGTCAACAAGATGCCTGAACTTTATCTACAATCAGCTGGATATTACTAAGTTTACTGCTGAGCACAACCTTCTTACAACTCTTCCATTTTGTAAAATGCAAAAAGGGTTTCAATTCAAAAGAATGGAAGAACTGAGCTATCGTTTCAATCGCATTCTCACAGTCAACACTCAGGCATTCGATCAAACACCAAATATTAAGGTTCTGAAACTCAACATAAACAATTTAGCATTTCTCCATCGCAAGGCCCTTAAAGGTCTGAAAAACCTTGAGATCCTCCGTCTGGACAATAACCTCCTGACTGATTTGTTTAAGGAAACATTTGAAACGAATGTCAATCTGCAAATCCTTAATCTGCGCAATAACCGCATTTCTGTCATATTTAAAGAAACCTTTTTTAACTTAAAATATTTAAATACATTGGACCTTGGAGGTAATAAGATCACCCATTTTCAGCAATCTGGCCTTGATGGGCTAATAAGTTTGTCTAAATTGTACCTAGATGGAAACAACCTAAAACAGATCGATTCTTCATTCTATCACATATTCCAAGATACGCTCACAGTCCTGGATTTAGCAAGCAATCAGATTCACTTTCTCAGAGAGGAAAATATTTCACCATTTGTAAATCTCAGCAAACTCATAGATCTGAAACTGAATGGGCAACGGGACCACGGTCTCGTGGTTTTACCCCGCACTTTATTCCGAGGCCTCCACTCGCTGAAATCTTTGTACCTCACCAACAATAATATTGTTCATCTTCCTCCGGATGCCTTTGATGATCTGACTGGCTTACGTTTTCTCACGCTAGAGAACTGCTGTGTTGGAGTGGCCCAATTAGAACCAGGGGTCTTTAAAAATCTACAAAATCTGACTCGCTTGATTCTAGAAAATATGGGAATTCAGAACTTCTCCAGGGTAGTTTTTAGGAATCTGACACGGTTACGCATTCTTCAAATGAATCGCAACGTGATGCAGAGCATTCCTGTCGATGCGTTAGAGAGTTTGCCTAGACTCCAGTACCTTGACATTCGCAATATTCCTCTAAGTTGCACCTGTAAAAACAAATTTCTGCAAAATTATACAGTGAACAACCCGAATGTTCAGGTGGTCAATCTCTACAAGCTGACATGCCAACTGGATAAAAGGGTCAAATTTTACAACTTTGATACCAACGTTTGTTACATAGATTTAGGAAAGTACATGTTTTTCAGCACCGCAACTGCAGCCTTACTGTTTACAGTCATTCCATTACTTTATGTCAAACTCTACTGGAAAATTAAGTATGGCTACTATGTCTTCTGTTCCTGGTTTAGTGCTCACTGGAGCAGTCTCAGAGAGAAAGAAGAAAATTGCAAATATGATGCGTTTATCTCCTATAACTTTTCTGATGAAGAGTGGGTTATGAATGAATTACTACCTAATCTGGAAGGAAATGGAACTTCCTTTAAACTCTGCCTGCATCACAGGGATTTTGAGCTGGGCCGCAACATTGTGGACAACATTGTCACTGCAGTATACAGCAGCCGGAAAACAATCTGTGTGGTGAGCAGAAACTTCCTACAAAGTGAGTGGTGCTCTCTGGAAATTCAGCTTGCCAGTTACAGGTTGTTTGATGAGCACAGAGATGTTCTTTTGCTCGTGTTCCTGGAGCCAATCTCTGAGAGGCAGCTGTCATCCTATCATCGCATGAGGAAAGTGATGCTGAAAAAGACTTACTTACAGTGGCCTACCTCAGACTGCAATGATCCTCTGCAGGCCCAGGAGCTGTTCTGGAATCAGCTTCGCAAGGCAATAAAAGCAGGAAGCAGACTGGAAACAGAGCTAGACAACAAAAATGAAGACTTTGCTCCAGAAAGCAAAGAAACTGAACATTTGGTAGTCCAGTAACCTCGATATAACCTTAATAGCCTCAGTTCAGCTACCTCAAAATTTGAATTTTATTTAAGGTTTGCAATAACAAAAGAAAATCAGTTTTCTACTTTTTACTAAGCTTGGTTACATAGTGTAATTATAAAATTTAAGACATTTCTTTCTTTTAATAAATGCATGTCGGTAATCATTAATGTTTGATACCAGTTTTGAAATGTCCTTTTATACAGTTTTCAAAGGCATGTTGTTTTGCATGTAGTACACAAGAAACATCAAATAATTTTCAAAACTGTATCGCTTCAACTAAAAATCATGCTTTATAAAGATTTTTTATTTTATTTTAGCATGTGCATTTGTTGTTGAGTTCTGCATAATAAAAACATGCACCGAAAATGCAAACAATGCATAATTGGGTGTTTCTTCATTTAAGCATAAATGGAACTAAAGAAGCATTTCGTAATGACAGCTGTTGCTTTTCTATTTTATGCTGGTTTTACCTAAATACAAGACGACAGGACACAAAATGAAAAGTTCCAATGGCACAAATTCAGAAAGAAATGTGGCAATCCAGTCCTTATCCACACATTAGTACAGCCTCATGGGAGGAAAGGACCAGTGCTCAGGGCTCAGTAAAGAAGAGAGTGGAGGTGTTAGGCTTCTTTCAAGCATGTGGGACGGAGGGTAACGCATCATGTCAGTGTGATGGGACCAGAAGGATGGGCGAGCTGATAGCTGATCAAAAGGCTGAAAGTGATGGCTCTGAGATTGGGGATGAGGTTGAATAGGAGCAAACACGTTTCTGGTTGGTTCCAAGAGGTCTTCATCTTGGGAAAATTGCACTGGCTTGGCTGAATGTCCACGTTGGAAGGGAAAGAAGGGCTGAATGTTGAAATAATTTGTCTGCAGTTCACAGGTCATATCTCGAACTTCTCTTTTGGTGTGGTTCACAAAACTGTTTTGGAAGGAATCAAAAAGAGATGATTCTTCACTTTTAGACTTGGAGTCTTTCCAGAGCTCAGCTTTTTCTTTTTGAAAGAACTTTGGAGAAGGAGCAAACAAATCACTTGTTGCAGCTCCAGATGTCTCAACGTCCACGAAGAAGTGATGGGACAAACTAGGTCTGAAGGTTTCATCTAAAGAACGAACAGATGTATCCATGGGGCTTGTCAAGTCCTCAGCAATCTTTGAATGAAACATAAACAATCATTATGAAGTATCATATTTAAAAAGTATATGTCTTAACTTAATACAAATGAATGAATGAATAATAAGAGACACTTATTTTATCTTCTTTTTATTATTCGTCTCCTACAGTAATAGTAGGATGTTTGTACCAGCTAAATGTTATGGACTGGAACTTTAAGGTTCTAACCTGTTGCAGACGTCGATGAGGCTGAGGACTGGACTCGCAGGTAAAATATCGACTTCCTGTTGCTGGAACAGATGTATCTAAAAGAAAAAACAACCAGCACAACAAAACTTTTCAACTCTGCAGTGTGTGCAGTTTTAAACCAAGATATTTTTCAAAATTAGGTCATAGAATGTTTGTTTAGTTGTTAGAGGATGAAGTTATATCAGCTTAATATAATAAATTATTAGGTTTATAATATTATATAAACAGTAATCTCCTACCTGCAAGTAAAACCTCATCTTCCCCCATCATAATTTGCTCCTGGTTCTGGGTGGCCTGTGTGGGGTTGCCATCATATCCAACACACTGCTGCATCTCAAAAAGGTTTGATGGCAGCCAGGGTCCGTGACTCTCCTGCAAGAATTTCAGGAGCACCTTCCTGCTTTTTGCACACAAGTTACTATGCTTTAGAACCGAGAGACTCAGAGACCCACACAAACGTGCCGCCACTGCGCTGATGGTCTTTGATACATTTTCAGGATCTTTTCTTAGGTGCTGCATGTTCGATATTTCAGCAGTGGGTGAGCTGGGGAGTTGAAGTGGACTTGGTTTGGGACCATCTGTCCCGTTCTGGTGGTCCTGGTTCTTCTGAGGTTGCTCCACATCAGTAATCCCGTGCCCACTTTGTTTTCTTTTCAAGGTCATAACACTGTCTTTACCAGCAGAAGGAGTGAGTTGACATATTCTTTTGTTTTCAGACTTAAAATATTTTTTGGTTTTCATCGTGGTTGTTTCTTCACTGTGAAGGCTGTGTTTAGGTGAAAGGATGAATTTAAAACCTCCAGACAAGGGATCAATTTGTTGCTGCAGTCTCTGACCTGGTGTGATATCTGATTCTTGAAGGTTTTTCACTTCTGTCTTTTGGGAAAAATCATGGGTGTTTGATGCAGGGCTTGTTTTTATACTAATTGGCACAACATCATCCTCATAACCATCAGCATCAGTATCCAAAAAAACATCACTGGACAGCAGAGCTGGAATGTGAGTTCCTGAAGACAAATTTGAAGTGTTATTGTTCTCTTCTGTAACATTCTGTCTGCTTAGTTCAAGTTTGCTTTGATTACTGAGCAAGCGTTCAATATCAATGGACTTCACTTTATGGTTAAATAGTCCATGATGTCCAATAAGGCGATTGTCTGTAATGATACTTGGCTCCTGTGCAACAGGGATGGCACTTAGAACAGGCGTGTTCCTCTTTGAAGTCCAATGACAACCATTATGAGCATTTTGCACTAATACAGCGCCTTTAATGCTCTGCCGATGACGGTGTTGGTGACATGGTTTGGCCTTCCAAGTCTCTTTCCAACCATCTCTCATCAGACTTCTTTCCTTGCGCGTCTTAAGGCGTTTTATTTTGTGCTGCCCATCTGTCCCGGTAGAGTAATTAAAATACTTAGAATCTGTGGACACAGAGCAACACTTTTGATCTGTAGTTTTTGACTGCTTCTTAGAAACATTTAATTTCTTTTGCGATGAAGCCCTGTCACATCTGTGGCTCATGCTGCCAAGGGTTCTGTAGAAATATAACACCAGACAAAAAGATATGCACAAATAGTTTTTAAAAAGTCCAAAAACAATTAAAGGATGTCGTCACTGCACCAAGGTCTGCACTTAAATATTGCGACACATGAAATGCCAGCAGCAGAAAGATAATGTCAAGAGTGAACAATCTGCAACTTACATTAATAGTAATATAAAATTTTAAATGCATAAATACTTTCACACTCTACTTAATGTAGTAAGAAGCAGTATGATGCACAATTTTGCATGATGACCTGGTGACTAAGGTTTCTGTGTAAAAACACATATCAACAGGTTCATGGAAACAGAGTGCCTTCATCTAAAGCAGCTCTTGTTCCAAAATAAAGCCTGCCAAAACACCTTCAGATGATGTCACTTAAACCACAAAGCAGCACGTTTAAAAGAAAAACACTGTGTAGTTGTGCATAGGTGTTAACCCCAAAAAGCAGCAGCACTTTGTGACGAAAGGCTTCTAAAATGATCTGAACTAATTTATTCTACGTTTATAGACAGATATGTTCTTTATAAAATCATTTAAAAAGACCCAATTAACTACATTTTTAAGTGATTCTGAGATGTTTCAGTTAGTTGCTTAATGTGAACTTTGTTCAGTAACTTTGATTTTACATTTCATTCCACACATATGCACCAGTTTGAAGAAACCACAAAAAAAGATACATAACCTAATTACTAATTTACACTACTATATGTGTCGGTCAAAAAAATAAAAACAACACACGGGAAATATTAACAAGGGCCACAAGCAGCAAAGCAGAAGACAGTTCTGACCAAAAATATTAGTATGACTAATCTTGCACGAGGAAATACAAAAATACACAAATGCCACCACAACCGCGTATAAAAAACTGAATATTTATGCGGATGATAATGCAGTGACGAGTTTCCATACTACTTGAGACTGAAACGGTATGCGTGCGCCCCCTGCGGAGAGGAAAAAGTCTTAATTTTGTAATCTAAATGAAGTTATCAGCACCAGGTAGCGTTAACCGTCATCAGGTGCAATCTAACCTGAAGGAAGGACACGTGTATGCGTTCATGTCGATGGTATGAAGTTAAAGCTTTATCTAATAAAAGCTATTTATTGTTTTACGTAAACATTAAGCTAAATATGACTGAAGTAGCTTTATATTCATTAAAAGGAGTTAACACAGGCTGCTTACCAAAATGTTCCGATTTTTCTCGCATACGATTATAAGTAAGTCGTTGCTAGGCAACAAACCGTAACTGCGTTTCTTCGCGCAGTTCTAACTCTCACGAGAACTCGCAAGCAGGTCAAATCCATTTTTACAGAAAACCAGGGTGACACGGAATAACCTTTAAATACATTTCTCATTTAAATACGGTTTATTTTTAATTTATTTTATAAAATTATATAATTTTTAGTGCGAAATTTGTAGCGGTATCAGCGGTATGTGCAGTAATAGGCAAGCAGTAGAAAACGTTCATGTTGTTTCTAATGGAGGACAATGGGCCAGTCATACACAGTAAAAAATAACTTCCTGTCACGGAATTGGGCACATATCGGATAATTTGATTTATTGTACATTTATAGCTCTTAGTGTAGCTAGCTTTTGAAGCTGCTTTCTAAATCTTTCACAATATTGACTTTTAAACAAATGTGTGCCTGCTTTCTATCGTTTAAGCTGCACCTATCCTCTGTACAAATAGGCTAGCTAGCTGTTGTTGCTAATTCAGGCAACCCAAAGATATATTTTCCTTGCAGGCAGGGCAACTGACTATCGACCAACTGATATTGTTTGTTGACGAAGTAAATATACTTAAAACGTCTACGTGGACACTTTCCAATATTAGCAAAGCCAAATAATGAGTGCAGAACACTTAAACCCAGCCGCCACACCCACTCCTTGTGAAGACACTCAGGGAGATGGACGGTGGATGTCTTTGGTATGTAAATAATAATATTTTTAAAAAGCTATCTTGTTATGATTGTTTGAATATATTGTTACTAAAGTATAATATATTCCATCTGGTTTTGAATCAATTTATAGGATTCGTTTAGCTTTATTTAGAAAAGTATGCATGTTTGTACTGTAGTCTCAATATATTTGCTCTTTACCCCCTCTTTGCAGCACAATGGTTTTGTATCATACAGCAAAGACAAAGAACCTGATGTCCTGTTTGTGGGAGACTCTCTTGTTCAACTCATGCATCAGTTTGGGGTAAATCACATTTATGTACAGATAGGTGCAAAATGTTTGGTCATTTACATGTTTTTATTAATATTTACCATGTGATAGAGAGATGATTATTTTATTGATCACCAGAGTGATTTTTGTTGTCACAGCAGTGGGCAATAAAGAAGCTGCAAAAGACAGAAGTCAAAATTAGAAAAAATACTGAGTACTAAATAAAAGTGTCAGAACATAGAACCGTGTATAGCAACAATAACCCAAACAGTACATAAAAATATTCCAGTTGCGCCTGATATGTGTAGAAATGCATCAAAAGTGCAGCATAAGCATATTGAAGTGAATGTGTTTGTTTGAGTTTAGGTGTCATTTGCAGAAATTCTGTTTCAAGCATTTACAATTAAATTGGAATTTTATATCAAATCTCTCTTTTCAGGGATGCAAGTTTCTGTTGAAATGTGTTGGGGAAAAAAATATTTGTGTTTGTCATCAAACTGGTAACTACCACGGAATCAGATAATCTCTAACCTGCAAGTACCAGACAAATCCATTCGAAAACTTTAGAACAGACTTAACAAACCCAGTCTGAGAAAATAAATAATGCACATGTGAACTTAGGAAGAGTAAAAAGCCCTAATGTCCAGTGAAGACAGCAGTGATTTATTATTACAGGATCATAAAGGCATGGACATTAAAACTTTTGCTGGATTATTATTGTTTATTGATGGTGTTACATAGGAAAGAAGCAAACTGGAAGAATGTAGAGATACACTATTTTGTTATAATTAGAAAAAAATAGTTCACTTCCTAAAACCTCAGAGTACAAATGAAAAAGGACCCAAAACACACTTTAAAACACAGAGAAGAAAATATATAGTAGGTTGTGTTTTAAGGAAAAGTACAATATGATACAGTGACTTAGACAGTCACCTGATTTCAACCAGACAAAGTACTTTTTCACTGACTGAAGACAAAGTAAATATAGAAAGGACAAAAAACCCACAGAAGATAGCAATCTGCAGTAAAGGCCTGGGAAAACACCACAAAGAAGAAAATGTTTAGTGTTTGTGTATGTATGTCAATAGTTTCCACACTTCAGGCTATTCTTTTTTACAAAGGTGAATTAACAATAATGTATTTTTTATCTGTACATATGTTAATTTATCTACATAAAACCTTCAGGAAAAAATAGTTCTCATTAATAAAAAACGTAGTTTCTAGATCTTTTCTAAATTCAATTAGAGTATCTTTACATTAAAGCTGAAATTTAAGCCTTTGTTCATATATATATTACTAAAACATACAAGTGCACCATTATTTTTCATATATATGAACCTAACTGTATGCAAATGCTCTGATTTATTTCTTATTTTCCTGTAAACATGTTTGTTTGCTTATTATTTTCCTTTGCTTGCAGATTTGGCGGCAGTTGTTTTCCCCTCTCCACTGCCTTAATTTTGGGGTGGGTGGTGATGCAACACAGCATGTGTTGTGGAGACTGAGCAACGGTGAACTGGATAACATTAGCCCAAAGGTTGAAAACACTATCAAATATAACGAACATGTGCATGCTTGTTTATGCGCACAAAAGACTGATTATGCTCAACTGTGTGCAAAATTTCAAATTTCAGGTACCTTGATGGTGAGCTATCAGTGACGCGTTGTCAGACTTTCTTTCCTGTCTCTTTTCGTTGCTGTAGGTCGTAGTGCTGTGGGTTGGAACAAACAATCACGGTCACACACCTGAACAGATCTGTGGTGGGATCATGGCTATCGTTCAGCTCATTCACAACAAGCTCCCCAATGCTCACACGCTTGTACTTGTATGTTTTTTTTTCCCCCATTATTTTTCAGTTTTAAAGGAAATATTGAGTCAACTAACCTGCATGTTGATTGAAAATGACAAATTAAGTTCATTCAACCATCAAACTACAGAGTGATGTCATCCCTTTTAGTTGCATCACATCTTTTTGGAGTAAGGTTAAACAGAGTGCTGCAGACATTGCTCTAATGTAACACTAACAATACACAAAACATTTTGTCAAACCACATTTAAAATGCTGTAAATGATTTTAAAAAGGATGAGATATAATGTCTTTAGATCATGAATTTATTTCAAGTAAAATTCTAAGAACATTTCGGTGTCTGTTTTCCAGGGTTTACTGCCCAGAGGTAAAATGCCAAACCCTCTGCGAGAGCGAAACGCCAAGGTGAACAAGCTCGTGCAGGATGCCTTATCCTCTGTCCCCCATGGCTCCTTCCTCAATGTGGACCCCGGCTTTGTCCTTTCGGATGGTAGCATCTCCCACCAGGACATGTACGACTACCTTCACCTGACCTCTCACGGTTATCAGGCTGTATGTGAACCACTGCACGCCCATATCAAATCTCTGTTAGAAAAACCTGATGAGAACTGAGTGCCAAGGTTACAAAAATGTCATGTATACACTACAGCAGTGGTCCTTGTCCCTGATTCCAGAGATCACTGCCCTGAGCTTTTTAAGACTTTGCATGTTGAAAAGGGTTAGCTGTTAGGTGTTGAGTGCAACATTTAAACTGTGAAAGTCTTCTCTTAAACCAGGGTTGGTGACCACTGTTGCTGATAATGGGACCAGATTTTCGTGTGTTTATGGTAGTCTAAAATGAAATGTGTTGTGCTAGAGAGAGAGAGAAAGAGAGAGAGAGAGAGAGAGCGAGAGAGACAATGTCCTCCTTAAGTATTTTGACTTCTGTTTTCCTTTTTTACATCAAATGTTTAATTTTGTTCATTGTCATTTGAAACGACAAATGAAAATGATGAGGGCATCTTTAGGATACTAATAAAAGCAGAGTTAAAGACATTACATCAGTTCAGACATTTAGTGTTTATGAATAAAGGTTTTAAAAATATACAACAGCTTTTCAGTTTATTGAATATAATCTGTTAGTCTCACCATTACTTATCACATCACAATCACAGCTTTGTTCATAGTCTCATGCAGCAAATATATTCTCTTCACCCTAATCTCTTAAAATTTCAACTTGCTGTGTCTTGTGATAATGACTTTATAAAGAGACTGATGAAGAAAACCCACTAGTATAGTGTCTTACAGACAAAATAAGACAAGGCTCTAGTCAGAAAAGGGTTTGAGACCTCTCAGATTTGTATCTGCTTTGTACTTGACGTATGTAGCTGCCCTTGTCGTAT
>JAVKLF010000042.1:6450508-6463221 GCA_034783495.1 Millerichthys robustus
CTCAACCTCACTGAGGGTATCATAATAATAGTATTAAGAAAAGATGCCCTATAGCCTATTGCATGCTATATGCTATATGCTATAGCATTTGAAGAAAACTCCAAAACTCCCTGACCATAGAAACAAGAACCAAAGTGTCTTATTTATTTGCACAAAACTGCCAAACTGTTTTTTGATGATATCAATTTGAAAAAAGATGGATGTACTGTAACAAATAGAATAAGAAGATGAAAATGATGGATCAGTATCCCAAGGAACATCACGGGTTTTATTATGACTAAAAAATGCACAACGAGGTAGAGGACAGACGGGCATTATTATTAGAAGAGCAGCCTTTTGGCACTCTCATTTAAGTAACACATTCTTCTCAGTGCTCCGTCAGTTTCTATGACAGCTACAGCGACAGCTAAATTGCCAGAAACAGACCAAAACACAGCATGAGCTCCAGCACAGAGTGTGTAGGAGCACAAAAACAACTCTGCAGTCGACAGCGTGGACACTTACGAGGTAACTGTGACCTTACCAGAATTGTGGTGACAATGAGGGTCTTGTTTGCCAGAGTCTCTGAGACATTAATATCCAAGCTGGTGGAGTTCATTGCCAAAGTGTTGTTGGAGTACCAGATCCCAATCTGACAGAGAATACAAAGCAAGAGAAAATCAATAACTATTACTGGATAAATAATGTACTGTTTAGCTTCGCTGCACTTGTTTTCATCTTGTGGCACTACATGCTCAAGTTTATCAGTCAGAACATCAATCCTGGTGGTCTATCTTATAATGCAAACACCATTACATGTATTTTTTTCCTATAGACTTTGGCTTTAGTATTCATACCGTTACATTCTGTATATCTATGCTAATGCGATAGCTCCTACAGAAGCCAAATAATACTTGTAGCAATATGCACTGTTATAAAGCAAATGCTATTTACAAGCAAAGCAATGAGCTGGGAACAAGATGGCACAGACAATAATGAAATGCTTTGATGATCAACTGCTTTATTTTCATGTCTTTTTCCTTTACTCACACCTTTCTTAAATTGCACAACAGAACATTTACTTCTGTTTTACAGAAACAGTAAAGTCACTTAGCTACGTAAGTGTGTGATTATGACCTCTCTGATGTGCCGGGTGGATCAGCAGCTCACGGAGGCATTTCTTTAGGATTATTACTGCAAATCTTTCAGTGGGTCAGAAAAAAGGTAATGGCTCCACAGACCGAATCACAGCTTTTCTATTACAGTTTTTATCCGACACTGACATTTAAGAGTGGTCTTTTATCTGCGAACCTCTGCCGCTGGCCTACACTGGATGTCGCCATACAAAGAGGTGGGCAGAGTTAAAATGTTAATTACTGCAGCCAAACTCTCCACTGAGTTAGAGTTTAGCTCTAAGTGAGAAAATGTCATTTTGTTTAAGCATGAGAGACAGAGATCTGGAAGACACACTAAGAAGAGATGTGGAGAAAGGGTTTCCTTCCAGTTCACAAACTTCTTCTGCAGCAATGTGAGCGCCTAAAGTGTTGCTTTAACTTTGCTTTCTTTAATGTTACAATTTTTGTCTCAGTTTTCACTCATGTTTACTGATAGAGGCCACAGAGAAATAACATTTTTTAACACACTCCAGTTATTTGGCCTTCCAGCATTTTGTTTTGGTTCCAATAACATCTCAAAACGAGAAACTTTTTGGGTCAAATGTTCAAACGGCAAGATTACCTTGGTCCAGTTAAACAAATAAGAGGTTTTAAAGACTAGTACAGCTCTTTATTACTGTGATTTGTATATTCAGATGCTTTTAGTGACCAATGTGGGTAAACTATAAAAATATATTATTTTTAATGTATCTTACATTATTAGTTACTGCCTTATTGCTGCTTTAAGGTTTAAGAATATTGTTTTTATTATTCAGCTTCTGTTTGTTTATTGAAACTCAAAGTCTTCTTTATGCTACTCAGGACAAAAGTTAAAGAATAACAGAGAAATTATCAGGTAAAAATATTACTCATAAATCACAGTGGTATTTGGTACATCAAACTTCCCAGTTGCAATCAATAACCAAAATTTAAACATAACATAAAGTATTACAAAATTGTAAATTCACCATAGCCATAAAAAGATAAGCTGCAAATACTAATGAATATTTTCAGTACTTGTGCTAAAAAACATGACGTTAACATTCAGCAGCAGCTGATTAAACAGGGCAGTGAAAGATGCAAATGAGTTTCTGAAAGATGAGCATTGATTTGAATCAGAACTGAAGGTTACAACAGGTAATCTATTCTAACAGCATTCAAATATTAACATTTTGATTCAAAACACCTCATTGTCTGCAAACAGGGTTACTATAAAGCACTGACAGGTGAAACACGTGTCAGCTTTATACAGTTCAGCTCTGGGCACCATGAAGGAAGTCTGCGATGAGACTGACCTCAGTGTGAAACGCTTCCTCCGGCTTTGTGAAATCATACAGGTGACCTGAAACTAACCCAAAGCCTTTGGCAACTGTGACCTGGTTGTTACATCATAGCAGGTGGCTCCTGACCTCTTTGTGGCCTCCTCTGTGTTTCTCCAGGATTCGCAGGGTGTAGTTGGTCCTCTGACCTTTGCTGTTGAACTCAACTCTCCCTGTCAGGCCATCATACTCCACCTGAGAAGAGGATGGAGAGTAAACATCATAGTAAAGACAGTAATAGAGGAGAGTGGGGGGAAAGGACAGTGAAACAAAAACAGATTGTAAGTAAGAACACCAAAAGGAGACAGAGACAAAAACAAAAGCAGTACTCTGTGTGAAACTATCCATCATCATTAAACACATCAACACCAACAGTTATCTGGAGGCAAGGAAGAGAAACAGTGGCTAAAGCTGTCCTCGACGAGGCTGATCACTTCCAGATCAACTGGGAGAAAGAGACTGATCGAGAGGCTCAGACAGAGGCAGAGGAGAGAGTCAACAGAGCTCTAATAAGACTCAGACCTGCACGTCACGGCTCAGCTTGGCAACTCCAAAACTCAGGTGCTGGCACAGTTTGAAGGAACTATGATGAATGGCAGAGTGCTGAAGATGGAGCACACCATGATGTTGACTAACAAAGACAGATGTCGGGCAGATGGGCCACAGGCAATGAGGGATGGGACACAGGCTGCCTTGACAACAGGTCGTTGATGATGAGGAAAGCAGACGACCAGAGATGGTTGATGACAAAAAATAAAAAATAAAACAGAGGTTACGTGCAACATGAGATGCCAACATTACACATTGTAACTCTACATGGTTTTGGTTCATAAAGAAGTCAACAAAAAGACATAAACTGTCCAAAATGGTTTATGATTTGAGGCGATTGTTCAGAGCTCTTAACAAAGGTTGTGAATCAAAATGTCCTGAAATGTGAGAATATTTGAGTTTCTGTGATCTGTATTTTAATTAGGTATTTAAGCATAGATCATGCTCATAATTTCTAGATTTATTTCTTGCCTTTTCTGTTTTAACAATAAAACTTCGGAATTCCATTTTAATTATCAAGAGGTAATGTACTGAAACATTTCATTTTATCCCATCAGCAGTCTAAAATGACAAAGTTGGGAACTGCAGATAAAATGTTTTCACTTTCTGCTTTGAAAATAACTTTGTGAGCTGATTGATTGTTATTACTGGAAGATTAATTTCAGCTACACAATAGAGCAATTATTTCAACTCTAATTGGAAGATGTCACTTCAGGCTTTTGGGAAACCGTAATGGGTCTTTTCTAACACTTTATTGATTATTTGAAAATGAGCAGCAGCTTAATCAATGTTGAAAAGGATTGTTAGTGACATTACTTATTGTGACAAAGGAGTAACTCTGAATGGAGCTGTTACATTAAATGTTCATGCGAGCACATGTGACTTAAACAATAAAAAACTAATGGAAATAATAAATATTAAAATGTTCTCTGCTGTTGTTTAGTCTACAGTAGCATGCACAAGTTAGACTCTGAATAAATAACAGAAAAGCAGAGATATGTCCAAAGAAGCACACCGTTGAAGAGGACATTTACATTTACACAGAAATTAAGATTAGTGAATTTTGTTTAAAATATGTTTCACTTGTCTTATCAGGCCAGTGTCAAATGTCAACATATAACCAAATAGCAGATTTGTTTTCATCCATAAATGTTGCTATTAGAACTGAGAATGAGCCCTCTAGAACGTTCAGGAAACATTAATCCACAGCTCTGAAAACTTCCAACACTTTAAACCCTAACCCAACCATCAGCATTCAAGGGCTTCTAAAAGCAACTGCCCAGCAGGTTTAAAAAAAGCAAATAATTATTACCCACAAAGCAAGGACAATTTTCTCTGTTCGCATGAGCACTGCAAAATGGCAGTGAAGAAAGAAAGCATTATTCAGAAAAGCATAAAAAGTTTTTGACAGAACTGCTTGAAGGATTAGCAGGAGGGGAAAATCAAATTGCCGTTCTCACTGTATAAGATCTACGGGAGGTTTTAGGAGACATTCTGTTCTATTGTGAAGCGACACCTGCTGAAATCCAACTTTCATTGAAAACAAAGTAAAATCTTTTTTATTATTTTTCTATTATACTGACATATTTATAAATGGGCATATAAACAAACATGAAGCATTCTGGAGACAGGTCATGTCTGATAAAGTTAAAACAGAACATTTTGGCTGTAATGAGTCAAGTTTGGGAAAAATTAGATAAAAGCAGAAAAAGAACACCCTCCTACAACTATATAATGCTTAGATGGCCTTTGTTGTCCCAAAATTATTCTTAGGTCTACCGACAAAGCTCAAAAAATCAGCACATGGAAAATCTACCAGCTTTCCACAGATTTTGGACAAAATCACCAAAAGTGCTTGTAAACAGTTTCATTTGTCAAAAGCATTACACAGGCAGAAAGCCTCAAGTTTTCTTTTGGACATCATTTCTTTATTTTGAAACTGACAAAATACTTACTTTAGCACACACAATAACAGATTTTATATATTTTTAGTGAGACCTAACTTGTGTTTGTCCATGAAACTGATCTTACACACTTTAAATGGCAGCATATACTGCTGACATGCCCACTTCCAGAGCGTTTACCATGCGCAGGTAGTTCATGAGGCTGGTCCCATGTTGCCAGATCTGAGGCGAGGTGCAGCTGAGTGGCTTCACTCCAATTTCCTGACTGCGGTTCAATTCCCTCACCGCCCCCACCACCACATGCACCGCATCAAACATCAGCGCCGAAGAGAGCTGTGGAGGAAGAGGATGTACGGGAGATAGAGAAGGAGGAGGAAGAAAGGACAGGATAGATGGAATAACACAGGGAAGACAAGAAAGGAGACAAGACAGAAGATGTAATGAGGCAGGAGGTGTTAACACAGGTGAAGGGATATCAGCATCGGGATGGAGGAGGGGAGGAAGAGACATAAGAAAATATGTTAGGAATGTGTAAATAAGCAGGAAAAAAAAGAAGAGATAGAGCCAGTTCATAAATACCTATTAAATACAAGCAAAAGACTGGCTAAATCTCTTCAACTGCTCCATGAATCAGCAAGAGAAATTAAGCAGCTTAACTTTAAGTGGCAAACCAACAAAGCGCTCTATAAGTAGTATGAATAATTTGCACGCATGACTCCTCGTGGGTGCAAGACACTAACAGCAGGGCCGGGGTAGGTCAAATCGCAGCCCTCCCTCCAGGAAAGGTTCAGGCTCCTGATGAACTCCAAATAGAACGGGTGTGTGGTGTTAAACATGGAGAAACCCACGATGTTGGACTGCTCATCCACTATGTCATCCAGTCTTAACAAGGGGAAATCCTGAGGAGGTGGGACGGGGGAAGGGGAGTGTTTGCAGAGAGACACAGGATATTCAGGTGAGTGACAATGTTGACAGTGTATCAAATCCTGAGCACACAGAAAAATTACAGCAAAAGAAGGAGTGCAATAACAACAAAAAAATAGGCAACTGGGAGTGACATCTAATATTTGATGGAGAGAGACAACAAGAATATCGTTAGCTTGGAGAAGAGGGGAAAACAGCAATACGAGGATAAGAGGGGTTGATGGAAAAGACTCGAGTGGCTTTTCAAAATGATATGCCGGCACAAGAACGCATCAGAGTGTCGAGAAGGAGGAGAAAATAAAAATCAGACATAAAATGACACATTAATTCAAATGCTAAAAGGGGATAGGAGTCTCGTATATCAAGGAAGCAGATGAAAAGCCCAGAAACATGAAGAAGGTGGAGGGTGGGGAAAAAGAGCACATCGCATCTGTCATCACCTTCACTTCAGACCCTTTCCTTTTCTTGTTTTTACCATTTTCCTTTCCCCATTTTTGAACTGAATGTTTGCTTCTCAGATCCTGTTCTCCATTTTCTTATCTTTCATCTCCTCTTCCCTCTTTTTTCCCCACAGTCACGTCTTGCTGCCTCCCTTTATCTAGCACTTTCCCTGCCTTAGAACCTTCGCTTGCTAGCACTTTGGCCGGAGAGGAGGAGCAGGAGAAAGGACCAGATAAAAATGAAGGAGAGGTAGAAGAACAATGTTCTTACCATGGTGGTGAGGATGTACTTATAAAATGCTGATGTCATCCCCAACTCTGACGCCTGCAGGACAAAGAGAAAGAATAGGATGAAAAAAATAAAAGAGAGGCAGGTTGCGATATGAATGTGGAAAGTGAGAATAAAATGAGAGCGGACAAAGGAAGATTGATGGCGAGGAGAAAGGAGGCGAAGGAGAGGAGTTAATGAAGAGGCAGAGAGCAAGGAGATCATGAAAGAAGAGATGAGGAGGACGAGGAGGAAGCATACGTTAATCACAGTTTTACATCATCACACTAACACTGGGACATTTAGCTGAGGGCGGACAGGCACTCCAAAAGAAAACATCCTATTCAAACTGTGACTCACTGCGCTGGCTATCGGCATTAAGATGAATCAGAACAAGGCTGGCTAACATCTGCACCATATTCCCTCAAAAGATGTTCTTTTGTCAAAAAACAAGATATTTGTTTTTGTCAAAAACTTTTAGACAACCATAACTAATTGACATGCAGAAATATCTCTTTTATGCAGCTCCAGAGGGCCAAAAAAAGTATAAATAGATGTTTATTTTGTTTATTTTGTTACAGCAAACCCTAACCTTTCCCTGAAGAACTTTGAACAACTCATCTCTGCACGTACCAGAAACAAATCTCTGTACATTAAACTATCTGCTCTAAGTTCTAATCCAAACGTGTGGGCGGTTGAGGAGCAGATTGACGCTTTAGTCCTGACCTTCTTGAGGATGAGATAAGAGACAGAAGCATTGGCGTCGATGATGATGGTGGCCACTTTGTCGTCACGGATCTCCTTCAGCAGCGGGGTGGGGTCCAGGTTGTCGTCCAGCATCCTGACAGACAGCGTCTCTCGTGAGATGAGGAAGCGACGGACCAGTTCCTCTAATCTCAGCAGGCCTGCGGGAGATGGCAAAGCAGAGCCAAGTGGCATATCAATGTCTATCAGGAGACGTGACTCATATTTCCAGCAGTGCTGGCCGTATAAAAATCCTGATTTATCCCACACAGCCATATATTGGTATCGTTTTGCAAATGATGAATAATGTTTCGTCTAAAACAACATTTAAAACGGCCTCAGCAGTACATTTTCATTTAGAGGATCATTTCAGTTCAATTTGCTTTTCAGTTATAATCATGTCCAATAGGCTTCTGAGACCTTTTCTGAATATTTGTTGTTCTTTACAAAAAGGTTTTCAAACCACTTTACATAAAGCATTTTGCAGAAATCTACATAAATGGGAGGCCAAGTACCAGAAAACAAGTAATTCCATTTTGACTTAAATAATATACTAATACATTTTACCTGCAATGCCTCAATTGTGAAATAAAAAAGCTCACTTTTCCCAATAAATCTAAGACGCTGCACAAACATTACAGCTTAGAGTAAAACCTCAACCCACTTTTTATCTCCACCCGCTGAAGGTGAAGGATAATGTTTTTGTCCACGTCTGTAAGTGTGCACGCTGTAATTTGTCTCTACATTTAGAAAAATATCATCTAAACCAGGACAAATTTTAAAAAAACTTTCACAAATTAATCACTGGATGTGCATCTTCAGCTGACCGATTTTTGGAGTCAACCGAACTCAAGACATCTGTGTCTAACAATGCGACACCTTTTTTTTTAGCATTTCTTTTAATCACAATAACAAATGACTCGTGAACAAATTGTACGGTACTTGCAGTAAATACTGGTGTGATTTTAATGAGATAAGCCCATATGTTTTAAATATGTCTTTTTTTAATTAGCTGCATACTTGAGTGCCTGCTGTTAGATTTAATATGTCACTTTATGGATCTTTTCTTTTCCATCTTGAAATTGGAGCATGAAATACTTAAGCGAAGGAAAAACGTCAGAAAAATATCTCTCTCCAACCCACAAAATACTGGAATTTTTTTTTTTCTCGTTCTACAAAAATATTACCTGTTTAAATTTTTACCAGTAGTCCTGCTTTATTATTCATTTCACACATGCTGCAACCTGCATGTTGCATCACGACCGGTCTAAAAACGTTTTCTAGGCTTGACATAAACTGCAATGTTATTTCAACGCACAGTTCTGGCACCATGGCAACCAGATAACAAGAGCATATGCCAATCAGCTGCAGCGCTGAAGCTGCTAACACTGATCATCTTGTTAAAAACAGTACGTTCTGTTTTGGATTCTCAGCAGCTTCTCCCAGCAGGGTATACACCTCATCATACTGAAAAAATAAAACAAAATTGCTCAGAAACAAGTCAAACAACATAAAAAATGGTTAAAAACTATCGGACCTTCTACCAGTTTCAAACGAGCATCCAAAGATTTTGAAGAAGTGGAGGAAAAGAAAAAGTTCTTGCTTTCCTAATTAAGGTTGCAGGTTTCGTCCGGAATGCATGATGCTTTCCACACATCCAGATTATAAACTTCCTTAACCTTAAAAAGGGTAGATGGGGCACATGCCCTTTGAGTGCTTTGTACTAAACTTCTTCTTCATAGTTATCCATTTAAGGTAACTGCTTTCTACTTTGAGTAATGCATGTAATATTAGTTAGTGTGTAATATTTGCTCAAAAACAAAATCTTTTGAGTCACATAAGGCCAAAAGTGCAAAGACGGTGCATAATTACTGTGAATAAAAGGACAGATAAAGGAAAATGTTCTTTGGATGCTTTTTCCTGCCTGATATGTATATTTATTGTGGTGCACAATTTATATCATCCAGTACATGGTAAATCCAAAAAATGTTTCAAAACAAAATAACTGCAGCTCTATTCTGGTGTTTCGAGATGTTTTGCTTCCCATTCTGGGAATTCAACAACAGACTAAAAGTCTAGTTGTTTTATTAACATTTTAATTTTAAATATAAACGCAAAATTAAACAGAACATTTTCACTACTTTGCCTCAGAAACACCAGGTTCAATAATTCTAAACTACACAAGCAACATAAGATCTGTTAGGAAGCAAAAACACCTGATTGATGTAAAAATAAAAGCTCTAAAACATAAAAAGACCCTAGCACTCCAGCCGCAACATTTCCTACTTCAAGTAAATTCCACTTAAATATGATTTCATCCAATTGCAGTCAAGACTCACTTGACAGCATGTAAGCCATTCCTAGAAAGTCTGCTCCTCTGCCTCCTAATTGTAATTTCATAGTAAAGTACCCCTAGCTATGTAAATAAGTGAGCAAGGCATCCGGGAGACAGAGAAGAGGAGGGAGTCAAGAAGAGGGGAGGAAAGGTAAAACTCACAGCCTTCCAGGAGGAGAAAGCTTCTGTAAGCAGTGGGGTAATCAGTGAACCAGGCCAAAACTTTAATTAGTTTGAGAAAGGAGGAGGGGAAAGAAGAAAAAATCAATCCACTTTACAGCTTCCTCTCCTCCCCTCTCCGTTTCTCACACACATCCGCTCTAACCTTTCTATCTCCCCCTGTCTGAGTCCTTCGCTCCAGTTACCTCTCGCTGCCTTGATCCATCTCGTTCTCATGCTGCCACCATCGCCTCCATGTGTTTCCCCTCACGGTCCCGATCCCTCATCCATCTCATGAAAACTGCATAATGGAATTAGGCTCAGATAGCGAATTTGAACTCATGCAGAGAGAGAGAAGGATCCATCACAAATGACCCTAAATCTCTGACTCTCGCACATTAGGCGGACTTTCAAGCTAACGGAGGAGACATTACACGAATACCATTAGGATGTTGTAATGAAAAAAGTGTAAGTCTTTCTACAATATCCTGTTTGGACACATGTTGGGGGAGTGGGGGGGCTTGTCAATAAAATGTGTGACTTCACACTTGAGTCACCTCAACAAATCAAAGGCAGGATGTCTATTTTACTACAAAAACACTACTCCACCCTGGGGTAAACAAGACAAATTAAACAAGATGTTTGGTCTGAAGGAACCCTCTGCAGCTCCACAGTACATCTGCACCTATGTGTGTGACATGTATATGTGACATCCCTCATGTGCAAACACACTGTACAGTCAGTGGGAAGCACTCTGACACTCAACACATGCACATGTTCAGACAAAGTGAGGCAAAGAAAAAAAAGAAAGATAAAAACACACATGCCACGCCACACACACCCACACAGTTGTTCAGAGTGTGGAACAAGCCTGTTGAGTGGCAGTTAGCACCTATCCGGTAGCCATGGCAACCACCTCCACGGCAATAGATAGCGCAGCCAAGTGGGTCAGAGTCTGTAAGTGCGATAACCTTGTAAAGTTCACCTTTGAGGCAAATATACAACACAAACCCACTCCTCGGTTTCACTGCCGGTTAAAAGGTGCATCTTTTAGCTCAGACGCTAACTATCCGCCTGTCGCTCGCTCGCCTCTAATTCTTCAGAAGAAGGAGAAAGCCTGGTGAAAAAAACAAGGCTCCTATCTACCCATTCAACTGATGATCAAAACTGAAAAGGATGTCTGATGCTGTTTCAAAGCTCCCTCAGTTCAATGAAATGACAAGTCCGCAAGGAATTCGGCTTACTTTCAGAAAACTGCAGGAGGCCTGCTAACTGCTGGGGAGATAATGAAAGCTCCTCAATAAGCGAATCAATTTTTCTTAATGTCACAGCTTTTTGTTAGTCAGAATTTGTTCAGGCTTCGCCAGTCCACCTTATTCTTTACTTTAAGTGCCATCCAATTCTCAGATAGTTCTGTTTCGCTGCTTTGAGCAGTTGACAGCTGCTCAACAGTTAATCCCACATTGGCTTCACTAAGAAACAGACCAAAAAAGAAAAAAAAAAAACTCCAATAATTAGTCAGAGAATGGATCAGATTTTTGCCACTTCCTGGAGTTTTTGTCACATACTCACAAAGCTCTGTTTGCACACAACCGCCTCCAATTCGACTAAGCCTTTTTATTCCTCTGACTCTCAATGAGGGGCTGCAACATAAATCAATAATGCACTCTTTTAAAATGAAAATAAAGACAGCCAGTGGCCAAACCCAAATCCCCCTCTGCTGTTAAAGCTCTCTGAGTGCCTCACAAGGTAAATCAAATGTCCCTTGTGATCCCCCACCTCAGGGAAACATTTCAAACATGAATATTTATTAAATTGGTTTGGCCTTAAAAACCCTCTGAGGCAGATAACAAACAGTTTGTCAGAAGATGAGTAATAAATGTGGGAAAAAAAAGGCAGCATCATAAGCCAGGTTCTGAACTCTGACAACAGACTGAACTTCGTGCCCAGACTGTCAAAATGAACATAACCTGCTGAGCATACAAAGGTACATCAAGTAAAAGAAATAAGCCTGCAAGATCTCAACTAATCCAATAAAACCTTTCTAAACATAAACAGAGCCATGCAGTTGCATGTAATACGTTGTTTGATGTTACAACATGCAGTGTATGAACTCACACTCTGCCTTGGCGCAGACCAGACTGGCAGAGGGGTAGCTGAATGAGCGCAAAATGGACCCTACGGCCAGACTCAGGTCCTCATTGCTTGGGTACAGAGTAACAGAGGCAAAGCGCAGATAGGGCAGGCGAGGCGTTTCCTCCGGACCAATTTTTACATGAGGGATCTGCAAGAAGGAGAACAACATTAATGTTGTTTGTTTTACTCCTCCAAAGCACGTACAACATGAGAAAAATTTGGTAAAGCAAAAATAAACTGGCTTGGGTGAAATAAAGAAAAGATTTGTAAGGAAATAAACTTAGACTAAATGGCTTTTGCATGGATATACATGAAAAACATCAATACTGGAGAAAAGCTGAGCATATAAAAGAAGATGACTAACAACGTAGAGAGTAAAAGGGCAAGAAATGCACAGATTTGTACACATTTGTCTGAGTGACTCACTTCCTTCTCTCCACATATATGACTGACAGTAGAGCCAGAGGCAGGGCTGGAGGCTGGACCTATCACAGAGACGACTCCTTTGGGTAGAATTTGGCACACTAAAAAAATAAATAAAAAGTCAAGGCTAAATATTTAAACCTTTTTTTTGTGTTTTCCGTTAGATGAACGAGTGTGTGCAAAGTCCAA
Source organism: Millerichthys robustus (assembly GCA_034783495.1). NCBI lineage: Eukaryota > Metazoa > Chordata > Actinopteri > Cyprinodontiformes > Rivulidae > Millerichthys > Millerichthys robustus. Next base: position 6,463,032 of record JAVKLF010000042.1, read on the forward strand.
AGATTTTGAAAGCCAGAATATATATACATTTATATTATATATATATATCCATCTAAAGATAACTTTCTGATAATTTCAATATAATTTATCCAGCGCTTTGTGTCTATGCTCAGACATACACACACACACACACACACACACACACACACACACACACACACACACACACACACACACACACACACACACA
>JAVKLF010000042.1:6504606-6520677 GCA_034783495.1 Millerichthys robustus
TATATATATAATAACTCATGTAAAATAACATATTTGTATCTCCATAAATAAATATATGACTATTTACTAAAGTGGAAGAAGAAATACTGATTAAGTCGTAAATAATCTGACAGGCCGGTAAACTTACAGCCAGAAGCAATAAGAAAAACTTTTAAATTTAGGAGAGATTTGCTCATAATTGATGCTTTTGTTAATTTCCTAAAATAGCAAAAATGACTCCCTGCCCATTGCTCTCCGCTATGTCCTTTTGGCAAGCGTCACCACAGCAACCAAACCCAGACAGGCCTCTGTCTGACGCTGGCTTTTATTGGTCCAATAAAGGTTGAACAACGTAGCGTTACCCATCGTCTACTGCTGTAAATAAAAGTGTCTGCGTGGATGTGTGTGCCAGTTCTGCAGACCTCTGTGAGTTAAGACTTGCTCTGACTGTCTGTTTGCCTGAACGTCATAGCTCATTTAATAAATTGCTTCACTGATCTTCAGCTCTTGCAGATATGTTACAACCATCTTGCACTTTGCTGCTCTCCAGCTCTCCGCGTCACTCATCTCGACCGTATGTCTTATTGTGACGCATGTTTCTCTCCTTTAATGCTTTTAATGCATGTGCAGCGGCACACATACAACCTGTGCATATGTACACATGATAGAATAAATCACTGCTGACACAAGAACATTTTCCTTCTGCACAGGTTTTCTCCTCTAATCTTTCAGGTCAGGACATCGCAAATGTCATGCAGTAAAAGCGTCCAGACTGTTCTTGAAAATCCACAAATCATAAATACACACACATTAAAGATTAGTAATGCATGTTCTTTATTTGTTCATCATCATCCTTCACTTTTGCTGTAGACTAATAGTCATTTCTTCCCTCTCGCTTTCGATTCAAAGGTGAAGAGCACAGAAAGGAACAGTTCAAGGCAGAAAAGAGATGGAAACTCTGATGGTGATGTTTTTCGATTGGCGTAATTTATGGTTGGCTGTTACTATTATTTTATCATTTATTCCAGCAGACTGGGGGGGGGGGGGCAGACTGGACAGCTCAAGTCAAAGGGGGAAAGAGAGTGGTTAAAAAAAGGACATGATGTAGACGAGTGCAGCCAGACTTTTGGGATGAAGGCACGCATGGAACAGGAAGATATGAAGGGGGTAAAAGTAAAAGAAGCAAAGGAGGGATCTGAGGTGGCTTAATGAATGTAAAGACCACAACAATGAGGTGAGGTAAACTGTTCATTAGCTCAAGAGTTTCTCATGCATGTGTGTTGCCTCACCATAACATTCCAATTTAACAAGTCACACGCTGATGCTTTCTGGTCAGAAACATGCAAAGCACCTTGAGGAAGTCAGACAGGTCTCACTTCAGGCTGACTTTCTAACCGAGGGACAGAGGTGAACGGATAAAAGGCGAAAGAGAAGTACTACAAAGAGACAAGAGGACAGGAGTAGGACAGAGGGAGTAACATGGAGGAAATGTAGTAGTGAAGGTGAGATAACAGAAGATAGCCAGAGAGGAAATATTAAATGTTGCGAAAGAGAGTAGCAGAGGAGGAATAGATAATTCAGCCAGAGAGGGGGAAAATTCACAGGAGGACGCAGATACCATCAGTTCTTCAGATCCAGAGGGAGATAACTACTGCAGAGGGACAGGATCGAGATTTCAATACGGGCCCGAAAGGAACAAAGAGCGCCGCATTATCACACAGCAAGAAACACAATTATTACTTGACAGCCCCTGAGCAGGGAACAAAAATAAAAAAAAAGACAAAGTGTGAGCTCAAGCTGCCATAATGTTTAATAAATGACACAACAATTTGGTGGCAGAAGGGTAAACTGGATGGGAGGTTAATTTGTTTTAATTACTCTATACAATCACTGGGTGTGATCGGGAAGATAATGACAGAAAAGACAAAATTACTTCTTACTCTCATGTAGCCTAACTGGATGAATTGAGTTTGTAACATCAGCATCATTAAAGTGATTCAACGATTGATATGAAATGTCAGGCGCAAATTAATTTTTAATAAACTGCCAGAGTGCTTGGTAATAGATAAGACACATAAAAAAAATCACACTGCAGTGTTTGCTGCTAGACGTTTCATGCATTTGGCAGCAATTTTAAACCATGAAACAAACACGAAGGGACACCTGTCATTAGCACCTACAATGACTCCGTTTGGTGACTAAGTGATTAGCAGCGCCTTTTGCTTTCGCTCTTAAGCTCCCAACTTGGAGTAATGCCTCTTGGCCAGGTTTTTGGTCAGAGAACAACATTTGTCTGCTGCACTGGCCTGAGAACCTTTGACAGATGTCAAACCACACTGATGAAACAAGACTGGGGAAAGATCACAGTCAGATTTTACGGATTTGTTAGCCAAGGATCCCAGGATGTTTGTGTGTGCTGAGATTTGGGTAAGCATTAGGATGCTGCCAGTGTGTGCAGGAAATGAAGAAAAGACAGGCATACACTGTAAAAAGCGGATTAACTCACTATTATAATGTAGAAAAGCTGTCAGATGCCTGTAAGACCAAAACTCATTTCTGCTCCTGTCTCCCATTTTAACCGGTGTTGCTTAATCTCCACCTCAATCCGCCTCAAACATACTTAAAGGTTGTTACTGATTCTTCTAAAGCCTTTAGCTGATTTCTAAGGCATTTTGATAACTAAAACAAAATCAAACAATCTTTTTGAGTATAAGAGAAAGGCATTGAGGGCTGTGCTGTTCACCCACAGTCATATAGGAGAGGGCTGGTTCTGCACAGGGTTATTCATAACCAGCAGCCTGCCATTCCAGAGGCTATCAAACTCCAGCGAGTGTATTAGCAGTTCACCAGGCAGGATTTCAAATCACACCACTGTTGCAACCGGCTGAGTGGACTTATAAAGGTGTTGCTTTATACTCCCAGCCTTGGGGTGGAGTGAGTGGGGTGGGGGGAGTACTGGATTAATATCCCAAGTGTCTATAGATGAGTTATGATTTAGAGTAGAAGTGCTGGGAGGAGGTTATGTAATTTGCACGAACATTATGAACAGTAATAGACATTAATATCAGTTTGTTCATAGTAGCTACGTGAAAAGAAAAGTAGCATTTACATCCTGAAAAACTGATTTACAATGAAAGAATAATAATTATTCGTTTAGTTTTCATCAAGAAAAAAACAGTGTCACGAAGTGGTCTGCAATAAAATTGGACACCAGTTTTGAAGTGCTCAGTGCTGAATATATAATGCTGAATAGCAAATGATGTCTTAATTAAAGTTTCCATTCTTTCTCATCAGAGCATGACTGATTAGTGCAACATGAGGGTTAAAATGATAGATATCAGAGGATGAACATCCAAGGCTGCAAACGATGATGGCCACAGGTCTTTTATCAACATGGTCCCCTGCTCTCTAATGAGCAGTGCACCTTTGCTCGAAAGCAGACATTGCCCATGTTTATTCATGTTATGCCAATACGGACCACTTCAAAAGATTGTCCGGTTGGCACTTTCAAGAGAGTTGCTCTCGTTCCCTTCGCTCTCTCTGAGTTACAGTAGCTCTCCTCCAGCCCAGCCTGCTGCACTTGTCTCCTTGCCAGAGCCCAAGCTTTATTTACTGTAAAGCTTCAAATAAACACGGCGACTCTGCAGCTGCCGAGCCCACACGCTCAAACATACAGACACGCGCACAGACATACGCAAGCCCACTTGCACACATGCATGCTCCCAGGTTTTGGCTTCTGATCAGAGCAAAACAAAAGCTGCTCTCAGCTCACCTGTTTGTTTGATTCCTGTCGATTGTTCTTGCTGAGAACACGCTCCTCATTTTGGCTCCTAACTGCTCTCTTTACATTGTCCGCCTACTCTCCTCCACGCTCGTATGTTCCCGTGAGAAAGCAGTAGCCTGAACTTGAGGAGGTTTGTCAAATAAGATAAAGGTAACTAGAAGGATGAACTTCGGTTTAAAACAACTCGTTCAAACAAAAAAACCTCACTAAGGTTAATTAATGCATTTGGGTTTCCTCATTGTGGCCTTGACCCCTGGCAGCTTAAACTAGTAGGTCCATCAGACCTTTTACGTTCATCTATGAGGCCATGGTGATAACCAGTGGCTCAAAGCCTGGCAGATTATCTGATCATGGTGGACTGTTGTACCTTTCTGCTGAGCTATTTCTTCCTAACTCTTCTTCCACACCTACTCCTGCTCTGCCTTATAATATCCCCTCACTAGCAAAGCTTGGAAGGATACTGTTGTGCAAACCTGCTGCACTGTATATGTTTGCATTTGTTTTTTCATTTTTTAGAAAACTAATTGTTGTACAAGAGTGTTTTCATTTCAGCCTGGTTAAGAAAAAGCAAATCAAGTTGATGTGCTAGTGTATCTTGAAAGGAGGCCAATGGTGGTTTTATTTATTTTTATTTCACTTTGCTTCAAAGAAATATACTGAGTGAGATGGATACATGGCAACAGCAAATATGATGGACCACAAGTAGGCATTTAGAAAAAGTTACACACATACACACTCATTAGAATCATCCAAATGGCACATTGATTTCTGCAGCAGCGTGCCCCGACAGGCCTGATTGCCAAATGAAAACAAAGGCTGCGTGTACATTGCTGACACACACCATCAGTCATGGACAGCCTGCAGCCTCAACGATTACCTGCTATATGTAAATCCAATGAGCAATAAGGCAGGTTATCCCCTTCAGAGACGCTGTTGATATTACTGTAGACAGAATATCATCAGCAAGTGCCACCGGCCAACTGCTGCCAACTGATTATGCCCCATTTCAGATAAGATGGCAAAATTGGAAAAACTGTGATATCAGGAGGTGAGTATATGCAATTATTCAGACAGAACAACCAACAGCTGAGAGATTTTTTTTCCACGTTTCTCAGAGATGGGGAGAAAATACATTATCGGGTAAACAGACCTCACAAGGTGAACAACAGATTAGTGCTAATTAGATAACTGATTTTGATAAGAAGACAATAAGATCAAGAACTCCAGGATCTTATTTGGTGACATTAATCCTTTTTTTATATATAAAACTATAAAAATTATTAGATTAACAAAGAATGACATGAAAGCAATCTCTAACAAATGATGAAAATCTTTTCTTGACTCCACCGTTGACTTCTAGGTGGGTTTTAGCATTTTTAAAGTCCTGATTCTGAGTGTCCTGGAGATTTTTACACACACAGGAGGGTGCTTTGTTTTAGATACACTATACAGCTCCACACTGGTAAACTTATGAAACACTGTAAGTGACTAACTGGTGAGCATAACAGATCATTTGGCAGCTACAGAGATATGTCCCCTAAGAGTATGAAGAGGACAAAAGCATAAGGAAACAGAAAACAGTATTGGAGTTGACATTTAACAAGCGTTCAGAAAAACAACTCAACATGAAAATGAGTAAATCACTTCAGAACAATTTCATTAAAATAGAAGGGTTTTGGGGTTTTTTTAGCCTAGACTTTACTGCTGTTTTAAGACCAAAACAAAAAGCTATAGCAGGTAAGAAAAAAATTGAATCAAAGTAAGTGCATTACCTGTAATTTACTACCCATAATCTATCGCTAATACCTGCATTTTTAATCAATGCTCAAGGCCTAACTGCTTCAACCAAGCATCTTTTAAGTGAATCTCACAATACGCTGCAGCTCCAGTTATCCTGCTGACTTCCTTCAACTATTTTCTTTCACTGACCTGCCAATAACTCATCTGAGGCTGACTGAAGGTGTTAATAGGACGGGACTGCCTGCATGTATCAGTTGGGTATGTGCACTCTCAGCCTGTTTTGCTTTGGATCAAAGCGAAGCTTCATGAGCCGACTGAAATACTTTGTGCCTCTCAGCATGACCGTGGGGCTTCTTGTTTGGAATACATTGATTCTGGCATTGACTAAACACAAACGCAAACCATGACACTGGTCGAACACAACACCCACCTATTATCTTTCATCTTAAGTTGAAAAAAATCATAAACAGATACAGGTGGAGCAGGCCTGCTGAACAAGACACACAGATGAACATACACGTGAAGGCTAGGACAAATCTTTCCTCAGGAAAATAATATATTAAAGCTCACATACACGAAATATAGTCTTCTTCTGTTGAAATGTCTTTCATTATGAACTTCTTTTGAATGTCTCAGCTTTGTAAAGAGTCCGTACCATAGACAGGTAAACTAATTAATGAGTAAATTGATTAATTCAAATAATTTTAAGGTTTCTTTCGTTATTTAAAAGCATCTCACTTTGTGCAAAAAATATCAGTATAAGCTTTAAATCAACCTTCTCTTTGAGTTTTAAACTGTACATTATTTACAAGCTACCATTTAACATTGAGGCCAATATGAAAGTTGAGCTTCAAAAAGGCGACGATGCATGAAACCCTTTCCATCCTTCTGTGTATGGGCTAAAGCAGGGGGGGATCACAGTTTGGGTCCATGTCCCAGCTAAGCTTTAAAACTGATTTTATGTTGTTTTTTTTCTCACACAGTTGTAAAAATCTAAGGTTCATCAAAGCTCAGCACGATTGTTAATTAATAACATCTGTTGTACTTTTTTAATAAGTCTGTTATGATGACATGATAGGAGCCCATTTGGAATATTATGTTCCATCAAGTCAATTAAAAATGCAGCAGTTTAAAAACCAGGCACTGATCCATAATCAGCTGGCACATCACCATTTGGACAGAGACAGCTGAGGCGAATCTGACTCGCATGTTAATACTGACTCCCAAAGCAAATATCATTGTCCTCATTTGGCCTTGGACAAAATTTTAAGAGGAAAATAATAGTTTACATGTTTTGTATTAGTACTCAATCAGTGGACCAATGTTCTGGTTGCTAATGGTTGATCAGTGCTGGAAGAACCTCAAACAGCTCAGTGTCCATGCTCAAGAAGACAAGATGACAATCATAACAAGAGAAATAACTTCTTAAACATTTTTAATTCAGGCATGGCTGGGCCTTAACAAACATACTAAGCCTGGATGAATGTTTCCATTTTTTGAAGAGAAAAGAGCAACTCTCACATGACAGATTCTGTGCTCACCAAGATTACATTCATTTATCACAAGGGATCATTTTGTATAAAGTGATGTCTTCCCTTTTTCTAAATTGCATGTTTCACATCTATGCCCCTTTTTAAATTTTCCATAACAAACTGTTTGAATGGTTCCTAATAAATGAGCAAAGATGGATCTATTGATGCAAACAAACCTGGAACCTGAACCAAGTGCTTTAGAGTCAAATAAACTGAGCACAGAAATAAGTAGGTTTAATGGTTTCCTGAGGAGAGCAGGCTTCGTTTGTTCTTTAATAAGTCTAATAACAAGATTTATTTTTATTATTTTGCTAATTCTATAATAATCTGAGATGTGTCATAAATGAGGTTTTTTTATATTTAAATGAGACAAGTGTCTTTTAGCATTGTTTTTAAAACAAAAGCTGGATTTTGTCTGACATAGTTTTAATGCTGAAGTGAACTGCATTGAAGTGCATTCAAACACAGAAATGTTCCAACATCTTTGGATGTGCTTTTGGTTTGTTAAAGCGTCTCGCATTCATGAATATGTAACACAAGTCCATTGTGGATCCCTGTGGATAGCTAAACTATGTCCTACCTGTAGATATGATGAGTATCATTAACACAGCGTGAGGCAAACTGTCACACAGCTGGAGATGCAGTGAAACATTAAAATGTAAAATAGACTCCACAGATCGAAGCTACCAGTGTTGCTACCTGAATGACGTTTGAGCAGTTCTTTCCATGATAGCACTTGAGCATATTTGCAAACTGTAGTTTATCCCATTGTGTAATAAAAGACATCGGCCCAGCTGCTGTGGCCAAACAATGTACCTGCCAGATTTTTAAACAACTTCACAAAAAAGCTTCAGGAAAACATACAAAATGAGGGAATCAATAATAGTTTCCCTCTACACAACTATTCATACAGTAATTGAGTGATGATAGAATTTCTGATCTTGAACATTGTGGAAAAGCTACGTTTTTTTGCTGATTTTTCAACATGGCCCCCCTCGGGCCTCTTCAGAGTAAGTGTGATCAGTGATTGCTGTGAGACATCTCCTCCTAAGACTCCGTTTTCCAGATTAAAAGCTGAACTCTTTCTGATGTACTGACACCACTTGACAGATAAGTGCTGATCTCACCAGTAAGGCTGGCAAAGACTCGTTAGGGTGGAAAACTTGTAACCATTACAAAATAGTAAAATGTAGCTTGATTTTTAGTTTTAGATTATTTAGCTTTATTTTAAAAGTTTCTGAAGTTGAAAATAAAAAAGAAATAGTTCATTTAGGGAGCTAATGCTGACTCACTGTCTTAGTCCTGCCTATTGAGAAAATTTGGATTATAAGTAGATGTGCAAATTAACCTTTCCAGCCAGCATTTTATTGAAAAGAATAAATGAATGAAGACGGTTGAATCAGGTCCAGCTACATACACTATGAGCAGGGTGACATAAGCCAACCCTCTGGTAAGAAGCAATAAAGTGACATGGATGTAATGAGCAGTCATGCCACCATAAAAACAACACGCAAGGCTACCCAGAATGCCTTTCTCCATCTTTGCCACACTCTCTTGGGAGCAGGTCCTGAAATGACCCAAGATGAAGCCTATCAGCATTTGTCACTCCCACGCTCACTGCAGCAATCTCACAGTGAAACATTATTGCTGCCACTTTCTGAGCCTCAGCCAGCTGGCTGATTAGGACAGGCCAGGTCAAGACTGATCACCTGAGCTCCAGACAGGATTACAATTACACTGACACAAAAGTGACCTTTTCCACTGACGCTAATGCTGGAAAAAAGACCACTGTCAGCTTTATACTGTCTGGTGTGTGGCAACCAAAGCATTAAATAAATATAATTTCACAAGATGGCTACAGAAACCGTACACATATACAAATGATCACACTTCTACTCCAGATCGCACACATTATACACATTGTCTTTATCTTCTTGCAATCCAATCTTAATGACTCCATTAACTGAGAGGCCATTAGCGGCATTCACTTTATGGCCAGCAAACAGCCCAGCTGGGAGCACATTATGGAAAGGGCATGTGCGTGTCCTAATGTCCATTTCTTGTCCCTGTCCTCATGCACCCACACGCACATGCACACATAACCAAACGCTCATTTTCCTCCCTTAAGGCCAGCTGGCCTGAGGCAAGCAGGACTGGACAAACGACTACGCAAACAGAATCTTTTTTTTTTCTGCTCCATTAGGCATCGCGGAGCAAAAGGTTTAGTGCAAACTGCAGTTCCTCGTGCTGGTCAAGCGATTGAGGACTGACAGCAGGGGAAAAAAACTGTAGTGCTGCTTGGTATTTGGGATCTCATATCCCAAATTAGCCAAGCTCACTTTAGAGTCGAGGCTGCCTGAGACACTTAAGGGTTCAACTGCATCGCAAGAGGCATCGTGGGGTGTAATAGCAGAAGCCAATCACAGTCCCGAGTTGATGAGAAAATGATAGATTCTGTGTTGATAACATAATAATTATCTACTCCTGCTAAACACTATCAAAAAGGGCTTTTACATGAAGTATTTCCTGTTATGCTACAGCATGGTTGAAGAGAGAACAGCTGCTTTCGACAGAGAACTGTTAAATGATTAATGCTGCAAAGAATGAAATTGTGTTTTCATGTGTAAACAGTAACATCAGTGGCAAAAATCAACAGATTCATCCCAACTGGAGATGAAAACAGGAAGGTAAACCATTGATTAGGAACATGGCCCAGAGAGATGACTGGATTACGGACCTGAAAGGACCCAAATCAAGGCAATGGGAGGTTCTAAAGTTCAAAGTAAAAGGTTGTTTTATGAATCATGTGAATTTGTGTCAAATGAAAACTTAAAAAAGATGGTAAATTGTAGCAATACTGGAAAATGGGTCTCAGAAAAGCACTTAGAAAGACAAAACCAACTGACAGAAACAACTTTTAATTTGCCTCATCATCTCTGTATTTCTGTTCTGTTTCTACATGTCTCATCTCCATTAGCAAAGTGCATGCAATCTAACATAAATCCTTCTTGACAAGTTGTTCTGTGTCCACAGAGTGGCTCATAGTTATTGTGTGACCCTGAGGCTCAGTTGTGCACAGCCTGGGGTCGAAGTTCGTTTAATGTCACTAGGAGAATTAAGCACCAGACCTCCTGTTTCCACAGGACTATTGTGCTGCACAAAAAATAAAGAGGTGCAGTTTGTGATGAGTGTCACTGATTTCAATGTGCGCCCTCAGCTCTGAATTTGAATTGTTACTCGTATGACACACCATCAGACGCTAAATGTATCTTTTCAGTTGCAGCTCCAAGCTAATATTTAGCTCTGCAGGCAAATAGTTGCTCCTGCTGAGTGGAGAGTGGAAATCCTTTGTATCTCAGAGGAGGGGGGCAGAGCCTAGACCAGCCTTCATATTAACTCACTTCTCCAGGAGCCTTGTTGGGTTTCACACAACTGTACTTTACCTCCGCTGAGATGGACTGAGCAGTCGTTCCCGCCTCCTGCTTCGTTTTTTTTTGTTTCTTGTTTTTTTGAGGGGAGGCATGACAGTGTTTCATTCCCAATGGACAAAGGACCATTTGTCAGCCGCTACTAGAACACGTATTGATGTGCAGCATAGCTTGGGAATTCCACTTTTGCTACACTTCAAACTGCAAGGTCAACTTGGCAGGAATTTGTGTCAAAGCTGTCAAGCAGAAAAACATGAAACAAATAGCCCACGCAGAGGATACAGCGTAACCCATCGAGATAAGGACTGCATGTCACACTATGAGAGTTGTGGTTTGTGTTTACACATAAGGTAATATACAGCAAGGCTTCTCTGTTCACTTGCTTTTAGTTGCTGCTGAAACTGATAGTGCAACATCAAAGAGAAGAAAAGAGAATTGTGGCGCATGATCGGACATAATAACAGCCATTTATCCAAGGGGAAAACTTTTTTCCCTCTCCTGGCATCCTTTTGTGTATGACCACTTGTAAAAAAAAAAATACAAAAGTCAAACTAACTCTTTTCACTTCCTCAGCAGCAAGCAGAGAAGCTGTGTTGTGAAGCGTGAGCCCTTGTGACAGTGTAAAGTAGTCAATACTGCCATGCCTTTGATGCCATCATACACCATTCCTCCTCTCTTCTCTAGGCTTTCTGATAGTGACAAAGGGGATCGGCAGCAGCGTGTTATCAGTGTGCAGCTGCAATAATCGTATTATTTAGTAAGCTTAATTCTGAGAGGCTGACCAACAGTGTGAACAAAGCTGGGCCTCGCTAAGCCCATCAGAGTGCTCCCATGGAGCAGAGGTCTTTTCCTGCCTTGAGGCCTCTCTAGAGCCATGCTCTCCCATTTTCCTCGCTGTTTCTCACCCTCCCTCCTCTGTATTCTCCTCTCTGATGCTTTCACCTCACACTCTCTGCTTCCTCTCCAGTGCTCTTTCTGCTTTTCCATTTCCAGAATAGTTTTTATTCTTCCTCATTTTCCCCCCTTACTCTTTTTTTTATACCCTTTAAATCTCCGTTCTCTAAAATGCTCAGAGCTGGGAGTTTGTATGATGGCGTCATTCACAGCTCATTGGTCTGTTTGAAGGTACTATCTTGATTGAGCATCGAATGATGCAGGGACTGGTAACCGAGCGACTGTATAAAGATGTGAAAGTGTCCATGGAGATAGATGGTCTTATATGCAGGACATGTCAGGGTCTGAGGCTGAGTCTAGAGTTTCATCCAAGCAACTCATTTGGGGATAAAAGTGGTAATGATATTCAGAGTGTGATGCTCAGAGCACTGGAGGTGAAATGGAAGCAACAAGGAACTAGTCTAGAACTAGTTAAAAGAATTCTTACTATCACTTCACAATCATTGTGGTGATGGGGAAGGATGGAGAAAAAAAGAAGGAGAAATTACAAGATAAGGTTATAAATCTTAAAGTCTGGAACTATTTTGAAGAAAATAAATTCAAAAAATACTAGAATATGTCAACACTTTTGTCAAAACAGTAGACTGATGATTGAAACTGAATTTTGGGGGACATACTCATAGCTAACTCAAGGTCCTAAATCAAACATTGTGCACAAACTGAAGTAAGTGGCTGTAAAATGATCAAATGTGGAGCTGCAACAATAGGCACGGCAGATGAAACAATCCAGTGGCACCGTGATTGCACCTTTACGCAACAATTTGCAACATCCACTGGGAGGAAATTAAGTTCCATTTTACCAATATGACACATACTTACAAAAGGAATCAAGAGGAAACACTTTTACATTTTCGGCACAAGGAACACAGACTCTTTCAGCTGTAAAAACGAACTTGCCTGCTTTCATAGTGATTTAAAGTCAAAGATATATCTCCAGAAGAACACAGGCAAAAAAAAAAAACAGTTTGTTTTATCAAAGGGCAAGATGTTCAGACAGGACAAACACAGAGTATAAAATCTGCCACTCAGTTCTACGTACCTGTCAGAGATTTCAGCACTTCGGAACAATGAAAAGAAAAACTTGTTACAAAAAATGTCACAAACATCTTGCCAACTCATCCCCAGATGGATGTGTCGGTTTCACGTTGGATTTTCAATTGAAAGAAAAATGTTATGGAAAGAGTTCCCATTGAATAATAAATGATTGAATATTTTCTTCATTGTGTCTTGATGTGCAGAAGCACACAGTGAAGGAAGCTAGCTTTTTTTGTGTGTATAAGAAAGCTTCTTGGGGAAAAAGATGAAGGAAATACTGCTGCAGCACATGCACATCGAGATGATCAATCAACTGATAGGATAATTAATTTGCCCTAAAGTTCATTCTCATAAATTCAAGTGAAGTGACACAGAACAAAAAAAGTGCCCTGAAAAAAAAGAAGAAAAACACTCACTAGTAATTAGTTGAAATTAACCTTGGGTTCAACGTGTAGTAGTGAACATGCAAACGCCCACTCACACTGAGAAAAACACCTCATACGCCTCATTCTGACACTGACTCTGTTGTAAGCTTGGCTCTAAGATCAAAATCTCTGTGTTTGGCAGACTTACACACACAAACACACATACAAAGAGTGCCTGAAGCACAGGGAAGCAAATCTGCTGCGAAGGACCCACAAAAAAACCAACACTGCAGTAAGACAGACCACTTCTGTGCCTCAGACTACATGAGCTTAATATACGCTAATGACCTGTGGAGTACATGTGAAGACATACATACACAGATAGATAAGAGGGAGTCTTACTTACAGAATGAATCAGAGAGAATCAGAAGGGCTGTGGCATATTATAGATGTAGTAGTGAGTCAACACGAGCACTGAGGTCTGAGCCCACAGAGTACTAGCACCTCAGCCAATGGGGTGGGGGGGACGCCGACAGGGGAATTAGAGGAGTTTTCACTGTGTCATTGGAGGTGAGGACATATAAAGGGAATCGTGAGGAATCCAGTGTTTGTAACTCAGAGAGAGAGAAAAAAAAATAATCCAGCTGACGAAAAGGCAGATTCAGTTCTGTGCACAAAAATGGATGAGAGATTGATTGTGTGGGCGTTTTTCTTCTTTCTACTCCTTACTTAAAGAAAAAAAAAAAGGTGCCATTTTGACCGTTTAAAAAAAGAGGGTGCTGAAAAATTAGTCAATGAAAAAGGGCTTCATTTTTTTCTGTTTTTGCTGGGATTTTTTTCTGCTTTCCTCTCTCTGCTTTTTTTAAGGACCGCAGAGGGCTTGTAGGAGAAGCAACACCAAAAAATTATCAATCCCAGAACTACACGTTGTTAGAAAACAAAAAGGCATGAATGACAAGCAGATGAAGGGGAGGATTTTTGACACCTGCTCTGTTTCTCTGGCTCTTTGTCTCCCTCTCTTCCTCTCTCTCTCTTTCCCTCCAACCTGTATTTTCTTTCCAGTAACAGCCCCCTCCAACCATGCAGCTTGATTTTTTTAATGCATTGGCTTGCTGCAAACAGTCCTGGTCAACTTAGATGAATGCAGAAGAAGTTAAATTGTCTAGAAGCTCCTCCTTTTTTCTGTCTCTGCTTTTGTCTCTTGTCTCAGCCTTTTCCAAACACGCTGCACAGAATGACAATAAATTGTCTACTATGCCAGCTTTGGATGTCTGTCTGGTTTTTGGCCTGACACTTTGGCTGTGTACCTGTCTTCTCCTCTGTCTAACGTCCTGCTTCACAGCTTGTCTGTCATTCGTTACAGCTGTCTGTTTGCCCAGCCAGAATCCAGACTGTCTGTCTCCCCAGACACTAAAATGCAGAGAAGTCAGGTGAAGACGGGACTTAACCCTCACCCTATGCTCAAGTTCTCCCTCTGGCTAAAATCCCAAACCCCTGCGAGCCCATTGTGTAAACTGCACTGTAACACCGCACAGAGAAATCACAAAACGACTCAAAAGGGATTCCCAACAATCCTGGTGAAATCTGTTTCTTTCTTTTCTTCTCTTCTGTTTCTTTTTGATTTTTTTTCTAATTTGTTTCTCTGTTTTATGATTTATATTTTTAACTCCTTTTCCTTCCCCCAGTTCCCTTACTTGTTATCTATTCTGGACAGTCTGTCCCTCTTCGCTCTCTGTCACTGAGAGAGTATGAAGAAGAATGGTGCTGCTTCATAATGTATTTATCCGCAATGTGAGAGAAAGATGGTGAAAAAGAACGAAGGGAAAATTTGAGATAAACAAAGAGGTTCAAAACCGGTCCTTTGAAAAGAGGTACAAAAAAAAGAAACGGTAGCCTCCCAGGAGCAGATTTTCAATTACTCGTTGTTGCCTACAAATGTAGCTGGGAAAAAAGAGACAGTTCCACCAAAATGTTGCAATCTCAATAGGGTATCCAGTTGATAAATCCGTGTATGTCCAAAAGCTCCATGTCATTGCTCAAGCATCACTGCAGACTCACTCAGTTTAGATGAAGTTCATGAAGCTTAATTGTGTGCTCGACACATTGACTGGTTTGTTGCTCGTCGACTCCTCTGAGGCCTGTCCTCTGCTTATCTGTGCCTGCTGTAGACGGCTCTTGGCAGGTCCAACCTCAACTCAACTCAGCCAGCTTAGTCCACTTTGGAATGGCTGAAGCTGATGGCTGGAGATGGTGGAGGCAGTTAGGTGTGGAGAGCTAGCCGCTGGAGGGTACTCGATGGCGTCCATGCTGCCCATTTGACGTCCATCTGTGCAAGGCTTTTGATCTGCAAATAGAGGAAAAAGGAGGGGGAAAGTACAAGAATAGAGGAGTGAGAGTGCATGAAAGGTTAGCTTGGTGACGTTATGTCACTCTGCCTTATCACGGATGTCATTCCCCTGTCTGTCACACTCCACCCTTCCTGTCGTCCTGCTGTCTATTCCGTCCTTGTCACTCTTTCTCCGACTTTGCTGCCTGTTTGCTCTTGAGTTAACTCCACTCTTAAGATTTGATCTTTTCACTTGACTAACAAGCTCATCTTCGCACACACTCTCCCCATGACGACTCTTCTCTGTTCCCTTTATGCAATTTAATATATACGCCTCCGCTGATTTAATTCAATCATTTCTGTCATCTTTTACTTTAGATCCAAGTTAGCTGTCTGTCAGGGTCTGCGAGATGCAGCAGGTGGAGCGAAGCAGTTTCTCAGCACATAAATCATAAAGACTCTGGTCAAGATTGAACCTTTTACTTTTGTCTGAGTGAATATATGAGAAAAATCAGTATACATTGTTTACAGTGTAGAAAACACATCTGAACCACAGAATGAACTGCTGTCCTCAGTAGGGTGCACAATTTTGTTTGGCTGTCATCCTGAATAAATAATTTGACACCAAGACATTTGAAAATTTTAACAAAAAAGTATTTTGTGATTCATATGAAAAAATACAGACATTAATTTGTAGTAAATATAGCAGGTGATGAAAAGCAAAGTAAAGTTAACGGATTTAACAGATATCTGCAAATTCTCAGTATAACCACTATTTTTGTGGATAACAAACTGATTTTATATTTAAAAATCGCAATATAATTTTTTAACAAAGCCCAGAACCCCAGACAGTGTTGATAACCTCCTAAACTTGTATTTTATTGTATCACTCTTCACATCTTAAAAACTAAAATTATTGTAAAAGAAT
>JAVKLF010000042.1:6527210-6540407 GCA_034783495.1 Millerichthys robustus
TCAGTATTCTAGTCACATTTGCTTCACTATCAATGAGAGGAGGAGGAAGGAGCAACCTGGAAGGAGGGGACCGAGAGTAAGAAACGGGTGCAAGGAGTAGGAGGCAAGGGAAAGGTGTGCCACCCCAAGGTGAACAAGAAATCAACAGTTTTTTCTAAGGAATCCACATTGCCTGCAACTTTTCTTGCCAGAGGTTTAGACTCATTTTTATGTTGAGAAATAACCAAGTTGTAGCTATTTCAGTCAAATCTTAAAATCAAAGTTTTGCACGATCTCCTGCGATATAAGACGTCATGTTATGTGTTGTCAGTGACTCCCAGCTACTACCGTGTTAAACTGACTGAGTTACAGCCATCTTTGTGTTGGTTAAAGCACACAAAAACACTCCACACACAGACACGTACAAAAACATTATCGTCCACCCAGTAGTGGGCGATTAAAAAAAAGCTGAAAATTGAAAACTATGCTTGAGTGAGGTAAAGCACAAACCCTTCCATGAGGCTCACACCCTCACATCCACACATATATCCAAATCTCCACACGTGGAGACTACTTTGTCAAAGTCACCGCAGGTACAGCCACCTCAGCAAAGAGAGAAGCAGAAGCTGCATCACAGGAGGAAAATCTAAGCGGAAGAGACAAAACGGAAGAGAAATGATGGGGGGGAGAAAAATAAAAAGTGGTAAGGGTAAAAACAGAGAGTGTGGAGAGCAGGCATGTGCGAGCAATAAATATATAATCACAAGGCGCAGAGAGTGATGAATGTACACTATTACTTAAATAGGTCAATCATGCATTAATAACAACCACATGATAATAATAACAGCTGCAGAGAAGTGTGCCCATTAAATCTTAGACAAAGAACTCAAACTTGTTTAAAGAAAAGTTCAATGTCAAAAGTTGTGAAGAATATCCTAAATAGAAGTGCTGTGCATCATCTGCTTTTTAAACAAACTAGTGCAAAAAATAACAAGCGACAGATACAATAGAAGATGGTGGATTGAATTTAAACGATAAAACAAAATGTGCATGTTGACAGCATTTACATGTGATTTCAGCGTGTTGCAGCTGAGGTAACACAATCATCCTAACATCTCCCGGGCTACAAGAGCCCAACAGAAAGAAATGGGATGAATGTAAAGCAGCTGTTAAAAACCTGAAGGAATGCATGAATGATGAAGAAATAGAAAACAAACCCCAGGGAGAGGTCACCAGTGTCATTCAAAGCTATGCATTTCCTGGTGGTGTGAAATGGGACTTTAAAAAATGTGGCTTCCTTCTTTCATAAAAAAGCACAATTCTTCATGCTTTAACATATTGTGCTGAATTGCACTTGCAGTACTTTGAACTTAATGTGATTTATGAATTTGTCCTTCTCCAGCAGCAACATTAACACGTGCTATTTATTTAAAAAATGATTTGACCTTTAATGATTTCACACTAGTGTTGCTGAGTTATTAGTTCAGCTGTCCAGAGATATACTGTTCTTGTAAAAGAAAATATGTCTATACCATCTAACAGAGATTTGTTCAGCATTTAATCCATCAGAAATGCTCATGAAGTACATTAGAGGACGTGTCACATCTCTATATACCTCTATATAAAACATTTACATACTAACTCAGTAAATATCATTTATAAATGAACTTGTTTCATAACTAAATGACATCTTTTGTCACAAAGTGCTAATCTGTGTCAGCAAACACAGTTTCCCATCAGGTTACCCTGGAAACAAAGCTGTGCCTGGAATCCACTTTCCAAGACATTAATAAAAATGCCATCAACAAGGTGTGACATTAATACTGCTGTATCAGTGCTGATGGGATTACAGGGACTGAAAATGAATTATATTAAATATATTTGCAAATAAATATACAGTAGTATATTCAAACTTCCCAGTAAATCTAATTTGAAGTTCAGACATTTTTAGATTATTTGTCTTGCACTTTATGTTCCTTTATTTTATCCGTCAAAATAATCATTCTAAAGAGTTATTTTGTAAGTAGTTTCATGGGAATTCAGTTTGTTGTTTTGTAGAAAAGTGGAAGAAAATGCTCAGGACCTGCTGGTACTAATTTAAATCTTGGAAACATAGAGACATCAATAGAACTTGTCAGAGGTTTTTAATGAAATTATTTAAGTGCTTGTGAGTGAATGAATGTGCACGTGCCATTTGCTGAGTCTTTCCATTTTGGTTTTATTTTACTTTCTACTTTCCACTGTATAGGTGACACGTTTTAATTCACGCATCATTACTGGGTTTTTTTATTGGTTACAAAAATAAATTCTCAAACTCATACTGTTAAAAATCAAAGAAAGACTTGACGTTTGGTTTATTTTAAGGGATCTCATTTTTTCGTGCTTCTTTATAAAAGGATTAGAGAAAAGCATTACATTCAAACTAAGTGTATTATAGGGCAGTGATAGAGTTAGTAGAGCTGTTGCCAGTCAGTGTGAAGGGCACAGGTTTGATTCCCATCCTGGGGCCTTTCTGGGCGGAGTTTGCATGTTCACCCTGTGCACACATGGGTTTTCTCTGGATGTACCAGTTTCCTCCCACAGAACACAAACATGCATGTCAGGTTAATTAGAAACTCTAAATCAGGTGTGTTGGAGCTGAGAAACCTCTGAAACATGCAGGATGGAGGCCCTCAAGGACCAGGTTTGGACCCCCTTGCTTTAAATTGTCTCAACATGTGGTTAAGAGTGTCATAGTGGTTTGTCTCATTTGTCCCTGTGTGTCTCTGTGATGGACTATTGACTTGTCTGAAGAGCTCCTCCTTGTGCGCCTTCGGTTATCTCACTTCCGATCTTTGTTTCTCCGCTTTTCTTTTTTAATTACCTCATTCATTTTACCTGTGTCTTCTTTTCTAATTAGTCCTAAGTATATTTATAGTTCTGTTTTTGTCTCTTCGTCTTTGCTCCTTGTCACTCACTGATCCTGGTGTGTGTTGTACAGTTTGTTTTTCTGCTTTATTTTCATGTTTTTGTTGCCCCCCCACCCCCACCCCTTGGAGTCTTCAGCAGCCTTTCTGTTAGATTTCTGTTTGCCACACGGGTTCATTTTTCTCAGTTTAATTAAAGCTGCCGGCTTCTGTTGTTACCTGTTTGTTTTTATGCATGTCTCCCCTTTTTCTTTGCATTTTCAGGCTCTTACAAATAGGCACATGGTTATTTATTCCAGCTACACCCTAATCAGACTATAAATACAGAGCTAATACAAACTGGTTCAGGGGGAAATGTCAAAAGTAAAATGAGATTTTAAATTGTGATGTAAGTGTTAACCCTACTGAAGCGTTTTCAGGATGAGGTATGCAACCTGCAGCTCTTCAGCCACTTATCGTTTTTAGGATCAATGCAGATTTTATTAATCAAAACCACCAGCCAAGAAATTTACATTTCTTTGCTTCCTCGCCACACACCCTGTCATTTAAGAAAATCACAAATTCGCTGATTGAAACAAAAAACTGCAGCTGAATCAACCCTGACAGTATCACACCAACTTTAATACAGCTGTCAAAAAGTTAATATGTATTAGTTTCTTCCAAAATAGATCCTGGGTCTTGCAACAAAAGAGAAAGCTGCACTTTACATCTGCTCTATTAATATTCCTACTTGGTGATAAAAAGCCGAACACAGAGCTCCTGGTGTCCTCCACCTGTTCAGGACTTTGATGTCAGCAACTTTTCAGTTTACTGCTGCGAGAGCTAAAAGCTGAATATGCAGACTCTCTCTACAGGGTCAATTAGATATTCTTAGTGTTTCACGTGTTAAAAAAAAAAAGTGAAAAATCAAAAAGACTTTGAGAACAATTGGAGCCACTTACGGTGTGTTTTTCTTTCTCTTTTTTTTTTTCTTACGCAACAAAGAGTTTATTTAAAGATCCAGGTAAGTAGTTGTATTTCAGCTGACCCCATTAAAGGATGTAAAACTACTGAATGCTCTTTTTGATTTGACTTCAAACACACTCTAATTCATTTAAAAACAACTTCACAACTGTAGTTTTAGCTCTCAGCTACATGAGTGATTGTCATTTAAAACGCGCAGTATGTGAATGTTTTTACAATACAGGTCACATGATTTCCTTTATAAATGTATTTTCAAATAAAAGCTATAGTTTACACATTGTTTAACATGTTGTGTTCATTTTTACTAGTTTGATTAGTCACTTCAGACAAAACACAAGACAATTCAACAAAATGCTGCTTCAGAGGAGTGAGGTTAACATTTCAACCATTTTTAATATTCCACTTCCCAGGAATCATTACTGGATGTTTTAAGTCTCTTTTAAGTCGTACGCCATCAGTACTGAGGTGTCATCCAATTAACTCCGCTGCATTCAGCTGAATGTGTGCAGACGTGTACATTTTAGTCTCGTCTTTCAGCTTCTGTCACATCATCGATAAACACTGGAGAGCCAGAGCCACTGAGGGGCATGCATATGTCATCCCACAGCCTCCTCATGTCTTACAGATGATGCTTCACATCATGAGCCGTTCCAAGTCTTCTCCTCAGTTTTTATTCTCCGTCATTCTTCTGCAGGTGGATTCAATCTTGCCTGTCTTAAAAGAAAAATAGACTGAAGATCCCCCCCACCCCCCACCCCACCCCCTCTTGTTCAATCTATATTTGAGGTTTATGAAATGTTTGCACCTGCAGTGAACTCTCTAAATTTGTTCTCGTGAAGTCTTTTTATGGAAGTCCAGGGCAAATCTATCCTTTCTGTACAGAGTGTGTTCTTGGCTTGAATGGATGTTGTGAAGGGTTTGTGAATCTAAATGTTGCAAAACTCACTGATGTATTGTCCTGGTGGATTGACGTTTTTACGCTCTATGATATTTGAACAGCAGTGGGTCTTTCTGGTCATTTGCTTTAAGTTCACAGCAACAGTTTCCAAATGCAAATAACACGAAACTCCAGAACATTTGCCGCCTGTAAAAAAAAAGGCTTTCGTAACAACACCCTTACAAACAAAATGTCTCGCTCAGAATATGTATAAGCGATAATTCTCAGCTATTACCACAACAAATTTGAGCTTATCTGTACAACTGACTGAGATATAGCCATTTTTATCTTGACAAATGTCATAGCAGCTTATTTATTTACCTTTAATGGTTGCAATTCTAATTTTCTTTCATGTTAAAAGATGCATTATCATAAATATATCTAATATATTTGCTTGACTTGTATTTGTTGTTGGATAATCAGATTTTGTCTTTAGCTGAAAACTGAAAAGGAAAAAAGGCTTACAACAGAAAGGCTGACATCTGTAACATTGTTTCCTCACAAAACTACAGATGAAATAAAGATACGTTTAAAGACTCTTTGTTCATCCAAAAGCCCCAGAACACTTTAATACTTAGATCTGAGCTGGAAACAGACAACATCCTATTTTCTGTACATCAAAAAAGACATAAATACTGCAGGCAGAGTGCTTCACCGGAGAATAAAAGCCTCATGATTTCAATGCCAGTCTAAACAATATAATTACACGTCTGTAATTTTTCCGGCTTCGACGTTAGGCAGCAGGTGTGATGAAAAGCACTCAACCTGAATATCAGCTCATGAGTTCAGCTGGAAAGGAATTCTTTTTTTTTTTAAAAAAAGCATGTTGTTATTGACTGGTTGGTTGTTGACTTTTTCTGAAAATCTATAAAAAGCATCAGAGTTCTTGACATGGGATTCTGTTTGCTCCTCAGGAGCCCTTTATTTCCTCGTGCGCTTCCCACTCTGAGGAAATGCTGCCATTTTCCTATTTCTACTAGCCTCAAAATCATCAGCTTTTCTGCCTCCACGACATGAAAACAAATGAAGACTGACTGCCTGTGCCCGTGTGTGAGGTTTCAAACCCCCCCTGTCAGCAATCACTAGGTGGGAGACAGCTATAAACCAAGCTTTAGAAGTCTATAATGGCCTACTGCAGCGCTGGCAAAACGTATATCACATTATGCTTCTTCCCATTTAGACTCAAATAGGATCATTATTTTTGATAACTATTCAGGAAGTGCTGGGTAATTCTATTACATGACTTGCCACTGCATAATTCAACATTTCAGCTAAATCTACTGTATGTCTCAATGTATCCTTGGTGGCATTGTATTTAATTACTGCACTAACCAGATCAATAACGCACCGCATAACAAATTGTCAGAAGACTAAGGCTGATCCATTCACACAATTCTTTCTAACCTTACTGAAAAGCTGGACACTGACTGCTTAGTGGCCGTTTTATTTTTCAGCAGACTTTGTGCTCTGTCAAATGACAGAGGTGGAAATTTACAGCAAAGCCTATAAAGTCCAGCCCATCAAACGGGGATGGGGGCGCTGCCCTCGTGTCAGCCAATAAAATGATGAACGCTCACAAGTGTGAAAGCAGAGACGTTTATTATTAAGAAAGCAGAGAATATTTCTCAGGGGACCAGGTGTTTCACAAACAAGCAGGCTCTACAAACACTAGTAAATAATCAAAAACTAATTTCACTTTTTGTTGTTTTTTTTTTTTTAAATACTTCAGTTGACTGATCTAAGGTATTCGAGAAAATGTGTCCATCTTTACGTTATTAGGTAAAAATATTGAAAAAAGACAATTTTGCTAAACTCAATTTGAAAATATTACACAAACTGGAACATTTTTAACTGAATAAATCTAACACGCTGTACGGTAATGAAATAAAATTTCAAAGTCTTAATCATCAGACAGTGCTATGTCTAAACTTTCTTCACACGGTCTCCTCCACAATGAACTCGATGGCGTGTTGCGGTGACTGGCTCGTCTCCACCACGGCGACGCCACTCTCGTTGATGGCGATGGTGGGAACACTTATTCCCTGAGCTCCCAAAACCGAGGAGGGCAGGATGACGACCTGTGAGGTTCCCTCTATGCCTTCGAGTTGGTCAGATGGGATCATCACGGTCTCGGTGCCTCCTTCACCTTCCTGCACCACGTAGATGGTCTGCACGGTGCCGTGCTCCATCTCGGTTGTTTCAGCCAGGGAAGACAGCGCCTTGGCCCCCTCCAGCACCTTCTGGACGTACGCCTCCTCGGTCGCTTGTGCCACTTGCTCGATGGTTTCGGGATTGAGATCTCCGTGCAGCCGCAAGTGCTTATCCAGGTTGGGACGAGAGCGAAAGGCGGCGGTGCAGTGGGGACAGGGATAGGGCTTCTCGCCGCTGTGGGTGCGAGCGTGTTCGGTAAGACGGGCTGCAACGCTGAAGCTCTTGCCGCAGACCCAGCAGCAGAACGGCCGCAGACCAGAATGGATCCGCTCGTGGTCCTGGAGATGGGGAAGCTGGCGGAAGCGTTTCCCACATGTGGTGCACTTGAGAAAGTTTGGAGGAAAGTGGAGACGTGGAAAAATATGTTATTAAATTTTAGTTAAAAAAATGTTCACTACAACAATAGAAATTTTACTGCATTTTTCTTTACTTAAAAAAAAGAGACAAAAACAAAACAATATGTATTTTATTACGCACATAACTAACATTTTAACGGATGTCTTCTAATGTTTGTACAATCTGACTAAAACCTTAAGACTCAGTTTTCAGTTTTCTTTGAATAATTCAAGTTGTGAAGCACAAAGTCACAGATTATATGTCCTTTGTCACTGCGTGTTGATTAATATTCTGTCTTTATGCAATCAATTACCAAATAGATGCTATAGTTCTGCATGTTGAGGAGTAAAATCAATTACACACAGTATCATTAGTTGTACAGCAAGAAATGATTCATGTGAGCTGCAAGTTTAACGATTTCAGCTATTCTACTGCCTTCCCTTTCTTTCCACACTGACATTTGTCCTGTTTTCTTCCAGCTGAATGCAGACGGTGTGCTAAAGCAGATGTCTGATTACATGAGGTACAACAACAGATTGACACAAAGGCTGGCTTTGATTCTCACTGAGGGCGCTCATTAAAACAGCCAGCTCTGACATGTCAGTGGTTAAAATGCCTCTAAAACCTAAAAAATAAATATATTATTTGTGTGCACTAAATTGAAGAAACACTACATGGTTAACAGCGTAGTTCATAAAAATTTAAGTTCCTGCACATGGACTTGAGTTTACAGAGTGCCTAATAGGGGCAACTCAAGCAAAGGCACAAAGATTGAATCTTTCCTCAAACCCAGTATGCCGGGATTCATTTTGGCGGGTCGATGCTTGATGTCCTGCCCCGTCACAAGAGCAACAGAGAGAAGACAAGAATCCCAGAATAGAAACAGGCACAGAGGGGAACTGACAGGCCCCAAGTCAGCCCCGTCATTAATCACAGGTACACAGGGAGATAGGAATCACCCCTAGGACACAAACTGCATAAATGTCTATGGTATGGGAGATGAGAAACGGTCACAACTACGGTGTGGGTAAACATCTTGTATAGAGAGGACAAAATCTGGTTCTGAAGACAAAGTGACTTTTTACGTAAGAACACACAGGCGCTACAACTCTTCTTACCTCAAAGGGTCTCTCATCAGTGTGTGTCCTCATGTGAACACTGAAGGTGGATTGGTAGGAAAATTCCTTTAGGCAAATCTCGCAGCGGAAGCGGGGTCGGTTCTTGGACTTGGAGAGCGTTCCTTGGAAATGAGCCAGCACATGCTCCTCCAGGGTACTGTTGGAGGTAAATCGGCGGCGGCAGGGCCTCACTGGGCATTTCAGAGGCGTCTGGCCTGTGTGCGACAATCGATGGAGGTCGAGGCCCTCCTGAGTCATGCAACGGTGGCCACAAAGGTCGCACTCCATCTGTGGGAAGAATAAAGGCAGAGATGGGGTGGTGATAAACCAGAAGCTAATGAGATGAAAATTCTAAATGAAAGGAATGTCCTTGTGGTCAAACTGTGACGCAACTACAAAGGCCTGCGTTATATCACATTATCCCTTTCTGTGCTTTCAATGAAACAAAAAAAATTAAATATTTTGGATTTGAAAGAAAACAGTATCTAGTCGTCCTACCTGCCCAGTAGAACGTCCGCGGCCCTGTCCTTGTCCACGGCCGACATTCCTCTCATCTTCGGTGACAGGACAACGCTGCAGGTGACATTCCAACACGGACTGGTTGATAAACTGGGATGAACAGTGCGGACATGCCACCGGCTGCTTGTCTGTAATGGAACAGAGTCAGACTGAAGATAGATGCTCATTTGCTCTCATACTAAAAGCTGCCGTGTCATTATAAATATTTGAAGGCTGATCGGAGTGTGCAGATTGTTAAAGGTCAGCCCAACAGTCCGGTACTGACAGACAGTACTGAACAGAATGGCTAATGACAGGTGAGAACATTCATGATGCTATTTTTTTTTCCATCATAACATAAGATATTTTTAAAAATTAACACAAAGACTGAAATTAACCAAGCACATGTAGAATATGGTCTTGTGCTCTGAAACGTCTGGTGAACTTATAAAAATGTGTCTGTCAGTACAGTCTTTTATTATGCATCAATATTGAATGGAACAGCAAAACATGTGTTGAATCCAGCTGTTAGGGTATGTAACCATTTCCCTGTGGATGCCACGGTGACTGATCCATAATGAATAGTTAATTACACACCATCATTACAAATCCCATTTAAGTCACATGTCTCTCTAGCTTTTTTAATTGTCTAAAACGGTTTGCTTTTGTTTTAAAGGTGAAGCTTGAAACAGAGCATTTTCTTTCCTTTTATGTCACACAAAGATACTCGCACTAATCCTTCTTCATGCGCACACATACCGAATCAAACAATCATCATGTGTGAGACTAACAATCAGAAAAACTGATTGATTAATCAACGTGTCAAACTGCTTTGGGGATGTTTTCCATCTATAAAAACTACCTGTGGAAACAAGTAACGACTTTTTGAACAGAATTTTGCATTTGTCTGTGGAAAAGAAACAGGACTTCTCATCAATATCATTTTTTTCACAAGCTTAGAATTTGAGATGAGTAGCCTGAAAATAATCCGAGAGGCCACAGCTGACTTAAGTGTTTAAAAAAATTTCTACATTTATGTCTGTGTTTTTTTGGTGTGTTATACTTGTTTTACATGTAGTTAAAGGTGCAAGACAAGCAACTTGAAATTTTTTATTCAAGCCATACTTTAGAGTTTCATCATTGATTAATTTGCTGCAGACTCAGAAAACCTTTAACTCATTTAGACCTGTTGTTCTAAATCCATTTTCTTTCAAGACTTGGTAACAGTTACTTCATTTAAAAATTGCTAATGATTCACAATGAAAGATTTATTGGCTTCACCCTGAAGTTTTAACTTTTTATTAATTGTAGATTTAACGGACGTTTCTGTGGCTGTTGAGAAATAAAGTGAGTAAAGAAATTCTTAAGCTAAAGAAACAGTTTTTATATAGTGCTCTTTCCCATTTTTTTTATTTCTAATTTGAGTTCATTTCAAAGCAGCAAACCAAACAGTTGTCTTATTTCATTTTAGTGTGTTAAAATAATTATCCACTAATTGATTCGTCTCTATACAGTCGGTGCCCTAGTTCCATTTTGGCAAAGCAAACTCTTGCTGAGTCGTTCAAGAAAACCTGGCAGAGAAGAGCTGACATTGATGGTTCATCAGCGTGTCCAAAGGCCATCATGCCAATATCTTGCAATCTGCTAACCATCTGCACCATGTATCCCATTAGAGCAATCCACTCTGCACCCCACTGGGACCCTCTAATTAAACCTTTAATAAGGACAACCTCAGTTCATAGCGTTGGACTGATCAATAGATCAATCTCTCCTATCATCTTTTGCAGAGGAGACGCATACCTTTGACCTCTGCTGGACGCTGACTCCTCAAGCGTAACTAATGAGGTTGCCGTGCCAACAGCCCCGATTAAGATGAAGTGTAAACATGTTGACCCAGTTCATTTACCCCTGTCTTGCCTCTCCACTTCACGTGGCACACAAATCAATTGGAAGTCTGAGAGCTAATGCATCAGAGGAACAATGTACATATACCGTGGATGAATGTGTATAAATAAACAAGATGGGCCGCCCAGGCAAGCCGGTGTGTTCATTTATCAGTGGCTTTACATTAATCAATAGTAATTAAGTGTATGCTGTACTGATACAAACATCATCTCTAATCGGTTTTCATTACAGTGAGGAATGAGGTCGGCTTTTGTTTGATTTCTTGTTATGTTCGTCAAAATTTGTCACTTTTCCAAACTTGCATGAAACCACTGATCAAAGACAAAGATGAACAAGGTTACACAGAAAACGATGTTAGTTTTGCAAACAAACGTTCTGATGCATCCAGCCAAGCAAAGAAAACATTGTCTGTGTGACACACAGCAAGCTGAAACCCCATCTGACCTTGATGTACGAGAGAGTGCAGGTCCAAGTCTTTCCTGCGTTTGAAAGGCTCTCCACATTCAGGACAAGGGAACGGGTGGCTAGTGTGCAGCAATCTGTTGAAACAAAAGACTTTTTATTAGCATGTAATCACAGACGGCTGTTTCTTAAAGCTGTGGTACCCAAAATTGGGATCAGAAAACACTGGGGTGGAGAGTCTTAAGAAGATCTACAAAAATGTAGTTAACTTTAAAGTTGACTGCCAAAACTGTATTTAGCCTTGGTTGGTTCAAATAAACAAAAACAGTGGTCATAAATGCACGAGAAGCATGCTTATACAATGTTTGATGAGCTTCTTGTTAAATGGCTTATAATCTGTTTGTATACTTCAGCAATAGTTGGGATCGCGAGTTTCTGTAGATTATTTTGTGTGTCAAAAACCGAAAAGTTAGGGAACCACCACCTTTAAGCACAGATAAGTTTAACTTTAAGCCTAGGAAAATGTTTTTTCTTATAATTACAGCTCTGTGTAAATACCAACTAAAAAAGTTCTAAATTAGAGACTAATGAAATGCTTTGACAGAAGTCATGTTTGGCTTTTTACTGCCACTGTACACTTGTGGGAGGGTTACCATTATGTACTTTAGCTGTACTCCAGTTTGAATGAGTGGTATTAGCAGAGTGTATAACAGCTAAAGATAGAACAGCAGTAAATTGGGAGGAATCAAACTCAGGACATGAAAGATTATATTCAGCCACTGCATAATGTTACACGCAGTATAGCCTTAGGGGAGAAGTATTCACCTAATGCTGCATCAAGCCTGCTTTCACTGTGTGGGAAAATGCTGCTGATCATAATCAGAACAAGAACAGAAGATGTTTTAAATTTTAGAAAGGCCCTTTTTCAGCGAATATACACCAACTGGTAACTACATAAATCATTCTGAAATAAAAACCCTGCTTTGTCCAAGTTTACTGCAACAACACAGAGCCTCACACTTCTAAAGCAGGATGCTAAAGGCGATGTGGAAGGCCCCTTCAAGGTGAGTGTAAGAAGCCAGACTGTTTCTGTTAAAGACAAAAGGATCCATATTAGGGACTGACCCTGATGCAGTTGGGAAAGTTCAAAATCCAGATATCGCTCCTGTGTGCCACATGTTTTCTGATGAGGACTGGCAATAATGATAGTTACCACTGTCTTAAAATAAAAGTGATATCATTGCTCTGATCACGCTCTAATAAATTAGTTAATTTATTAATCACTTTTTGGATTCTAATAGGAAGAAACTACTGCAGAGGTGAGGTGCATTTCATTTCACAATGCTGGTATTTTCATATGTACATATAGATAATTCTATTATTTACACCTGTGGGAATTAAACCTTTAACCTGAATCATTAAGGACTTGTTGAACTAATCATCTGAGAAGTTTTTAATGGGACATGTTTGAAAAAAAGGTAGGCAGAAAAGAAAAAGTAAAACCAAAAAAGCTTTCGAGAGGTAATTGAGTGAACCAGCTGTCTGCCGATTGTCGACTTGTTTCAACTAATTAGATCAATAGAGCCAATTGATGAAGTCACAGTTCTGTCAAACTCCGTTGGGAGAGGGATGGAAAAAAATGCACTTTTAATTTAGCTCTAACACAAAGTAGCTACACCCAGGGTTCCTATACTGTAACCATTTTTGATCTAATTACTTTCCTGACTAGAATTTACACATTTTCCTTGAATTTGTGGACCGTTTTCAGGTGTTCCTTTCCTGTAAGTGTAACTGTACTGTACAAACTGTACTAAGTGATGGATAGAAACAAAAACCTCTACAAAAATATTGTTAATATTTTTCCATGCCTACCCAGGCTTATAAAATACAACATAAATACCAAATACAAGCAGTAAATTCCATACTTTCTAAGACTGCATAG
>JAVKLF010000042.1:6540507-6550534 GCA_034783495.1 Millerichthys robustus
TGCCTACCCAGGCTTATAAAATACAACATAAATACCAAATACAAGCAGTAAATTCCATACTTTCTAAGACTGCATAGGAACCCTGTACACTAACCTGTTGGCTCATTAAAACCCTTGTAGATACCCATGAGTCCACACAGCAAATGAATCAAAGCAACTAAAACAGTCTGAAAAGATCAGTACAAAGCTGCTTTGCAAAGTAAAAGAAACAATTCTCAGCTTGAAATGTTTATGCTTCATAAACCTGTTGTTCAGCAAAATCTAATGAAGTTATCATAGAATAACACGAGGATGGATCATAAACGACGGCGCTTCTCATTTGTCTGCAGATTGCTGTGAGTCTCTGCTGGGTTTGGATGTCAGCTTGAAGTCAAAACTATAATCCAGATGAGTTTTGTAGATTTAATGTCTTATTTTATTCTTCTGACTCGACGCGACACTTGATTTAAAGACAGGATATTTCACAGCGAGCGATTAGATTTAATTTCATAGCATTTGCATAAAACAAAACTTTTGTTGTTTTACTGCAAAAATGCTTACCAAGTTAAGGGTATCACAGCATCTTACAACAATAAAAAATACAATGTAATGTTGTTTTTCACCACTACTCAGCCAGGTAAAATTAGACCAAGCTTGTTCACCATCCTATAGGTTATTATCCTTATCTTTATTTACTGAGCCTCTGCATGTCAATCATATACAGCTAAAGCTCAAGGCCACCCAGGCATCTGTGTGTAATCTAACTCAGCCGTCAGACATGGTTCAGCTCTTACATCTACTGCTGAAAGGAAAATATCTAAATCCATCCAGGGTTTTATGTTTCTATAAGTCTAATGTATTTATGAAATAAACAGAACAGGAAAATGACTAATATTGACAAACATTTTAAATTTATTCGTTTTCCTGCCCCGCTAAACATCTGCAAAATACTCTAACAATAAAAATTATATCTGTAGAGCGTTATTACTTGTGGTGGTTAAGCTGATCTTCAGTGTTGAATCGTGAAGGACAGCTTGGACAAGAGAAGAGTTGAGCAGTTCCTTCATTGTCCAAAGAACAAACCTGCTTTCAGAAACACAGGAGTCAGGAGTAATTTTAAAAAACCGTTTTAAACCGTTATTTAAAACTATCATTTTAACGAACGTTAAATGCAGTCATCAGAAAGGGTGAAAATAATCACTGACAGAATCCATTAATAAACCTCTTAAGTCCTGTGAAGTCTTAAGTCTGTGCTACAACATTTAAAGAACTATGCTAGTAAATGCTGAGGGATAGAGCCCGTACCGGTTTGCGTCCTCGCCGGCGTGGAGGCTCTGTTGATGTGTGAATGAGTTGGTGTCTTTTCAGGGTGGCTGCCTGGGCAAAATCTTTTCCACAAACTTCACAGCAGAAGGGCTTGTTGCCTGTGTGGTTCATGTTGTGCCGCAGCAGGCTCTGGGAGTTGGTGAAAGACTTTGAGCATACCTACACGACAACAATTGGGTTTAGTGCCACAGTTATAATTACAGCACTTTTAATTGCTACGTGCAAAAAATAGATGTTTGGTTAAAAGTCGAATGCAAAAATTCAAAAACCTCTTCACAAATGTTAGATGTTGTTGATATTTTTTACGTAATTCAACTTCTGCAGAAAAGCAACAATAAAGAACATTTGATATTTTTAGTACTTTTTGTCTCTTTTCAATAAAATTTTCCATCTTACTGTGGAAAAAGATGAAGTGCTCTTTTCTGTTCAACATGATTTGTAATTTGTCCTTGGATATCAAGACTTTGCAGACTGCATGTGCGCACTTTAAAAAAAAAATCTATTGTTCAAAAGACACCAGGGAACCTGTCGAATATAATGAGCCTGAAGGTTCAAACTGTGTCAGCCTTCACTTAGAAGTATTACATCATCTCATCAAAGTCAGCCACACAACATAAATGATCTTTACATGAAAGCAAATCATCCTTCAAACTTAGGAAAGGGACACTTTGATTAAATTTCAGACTGGCACCTTGCATGTGAAGAGCTTCTCTCCAGTGTGGCTGTAGACATGTGTGCGAAGGAAGACACGTCGGGTGAAGGTTTGGCCACAGTAAGGGCAGACGTGGGGAAGTGGTGTTCGAGCCCAATCTTGTAGCAGCTTGGCAGGAGGGGGGTGATTCATGTGGTTTGAATCGGCTGAACTGCTGGCCTCTGATTCATCTTTACTGCCTGAACTAACGTTTCCTGACCAATCAAAAAAACAGGTTGTAGTCTCAAAACCTTCGTCAAGTAATGCAATATTGTTTTAGTTGATTTTGATGTTTATTACACTGTTGATTTTTACTTACCTTCTTGTGCATTAGCACTCAAAATCCTGAAAGAAGGCCTGCCTCTCTTAGGCAAGGGAGAACCAGATTCGCCAGAAGAAGGAGACAACAGTCTCTTCGCGGTTTGTACGGTATTGTCGCGGTTAGCTGGAGTTGTTTCATCAACGGCTTCATCCGTTTCCTGTGTATTAGGTGGAAAACGGTGCAGGCGCCGATGATACAGATACTGAGTGGTGTTCATAAAGCTCTCCCCACAGTGTAAGCAACTGTGCAGTGGATCACTGAAGCCATGTTTTTCCTTACGATGAGAGGTGAGCCCTCTGTCGTCACTGAAACTCTGCCCACAGTGGATGCAGAAATACAACTTAGGTTGCGTAAATGTGGACAGCACAGTGCTGGAGGAACAGTGTACATTGTTGTCATTTTTCTTGGCATGAACTTTGGGTAAATTCTCTGCAGTTTCCTCGCCCTTCTGCCGATGCTGTTTACGATGATAGAGGAAAAGCGTGGTGTTCAAAAAGCTTTCTCCACACATGGAGCAGCGGTGCAGAGCTTCCTCAAAGCCGTGCTGAGTCTTGCGGTGAGCTACAAGTTCAGAAACCAGACCGAAACATGAGCCACAGTCAACACACAGCAGCACTGGTTCAGGTTTAGGCTTTTTGTTTACTCCCCTCCTTCTTGGAGATGAATCGTCTAAATTGGAAGTTGAAGCATCCGCCTCAGCAACAGGAGCTTCTGAGCTTTGAGGTGAAGATGGCTGTGCGGCCTGCTCATCTATTAGTTCAGGATTTCTGCTACTTTCACTTTGTGAGAGAGATGAATCATCTGGATTGAAAGGTTCTGGGCTCTCAGCTGAGAAAGTCTCAGGCTCATCATGTGAATCTGGCATTGGTTTGCTTGTTAAAGCATCTCGATGGCACGTCCCCTCCTTACGATGTTGCTGCCACAAGTCAAGGCTCTTGAAAAGTTCATCACAATCCCCACACTGGTAGAGGATTCTGGGCTGGTCTGGTTGATCCTTCTCTTGAGAATCGTTGACTTCACCCCTAATTTGCTCCAGAGAGTGATGTCCCACGTGGACCTCAATCTGTGCAACTGCATTCTGGGGGACTGTAATCTGTGGGACTGCAATTGTCCTGGCTATACTTAAGGCATGTTGCTGCAAAAAGAGAGAAAAACATAATTTAATACTTTAACTGCCACCATTTTAATTATGTTTAAAAAAAAATTTGTCATTTACCACTACAATCATTTCTAGTACATTCCACCTGCCCAGTTTGTCTTTCATTTTATTCTTTGCAACAGATGAGGGATGTGAGTTCAATGATGGGGAATAGAGGTCAATTTAAGCAGCAGGTGTTTAGAGCCAAGGTTCCTCTGGGAGCTTCAGACAGCTGTGATAAGACCTCAACCTCGTTGATAATGATCAAAACGCCCATTGGGGTTGACTGGGCCCCTCCACTGGGTTTTACATTCGCTAGATCCATTCATTTAAATGATAAGAAAAAAACCCATCAAGGTCGAGGTTGAAGGAATCTGGAGCTACTTCAATCACTTCAGTTCAACATGACTCATACACAGTAATGATATGTGGGCTGTAGTGGTATTCTGCTGTGTGAGCAATAAAGACCACCTTCAGATGTGGTCTGCCTGTTTCAATAGTCTCCTGATTGCAATTATAGCTTGCATTAACATGCATTTTATTCACAAAAAGATTCAAATTGCGTGTACAAATAAAATAAACTACTAGCTGCACCAGTTATTACTGATTCATATGCGACAGTTAATATAAAAGTATTTTCTCTAAAACTTGGTGGCCCAAACACTCCAAAAACATCACCTTGTGAAAAAGCTGAGAATATTATTAAGGAGCATTTGTGTAGCTCAGTTCCATAGAGACATTGTTCTGTCATTGCCTGGGAAACTCTTGAAAATAATGTAAACACAACTGTGAATGCAGTTCTTTTAATTACTGCAAAGCAAGTAATTAAAGAGTAAGCCAAGCAAACACGATTGAAAAAGCCAATGTGAATTTGCGCATCACCCGCTGTGAATTCTGAAAGCACTAATATACCAAAATGTGCACAACATTCTTTTTTAGAGCCACTCATTGTTTCAAAAATCAAGGTGAACTTTTGATATTAATATTTGAAAGAAAAAGCGGAAAGAACATATTAGTTTCCAAACTTTTACTAATTTTTCCAGATACATTCACTTTGACAGACTGACTTTTTACTACAAGTATATTATACAAGTAATTTGGAATCCCACTCCTCTCAAGATGGCCACCTCAGCTAAGCAAACGAAGCAAACACAAAAACAGCTACAACTTGGTTTTACAGATAATGACCTTTGGTGTTGTAGCAACAGAGTCATCCCCAACACCTTCTCCAAGCATCATCACAACTTGCAAAATCTTTCAGTATCACATCCAGTCATGCATAATGTCATTTACAAGGTTTGACCAAAACTGCTACAGCTCAATCCCCTCTCAGCATAAGATCTTAACATTTTAAACTCTGAAATGAAAAGTGATGGACGTAAGTCACCGTTTTACATCAACTTCACATTAGGAGAAGAGAAACTACAACAACTAGTGCAGTTTGAACACATGCAATAAACTCACTATGAGAAGCTTGTGCCAGGAAGCCATAAGGTATGCACAGTTTTAAAAAGTTTCTCCAGCTGATTCATCTATGAGAAGGCCAATGAGTGATCCATCAGGAGAACGAGTGGCACGGACTGAAGCATTTCTTATGCCCTTCTTCCCTCTGGTGACTATGGATGCAATCTGTCTGTCATGAGTGTCACTGTGCTTTATAGACACACGTTTAAGACTGTAAAGGATGGAAGTCCGGGCAAGAGCTCCGACAGCTGTGCTCTGCTGCTGAACGAGGCCCGATGACTGCTTTTAACCCACAGGGCTTTTCTGAAGCTGTCATGGGAAAGGCAAAAGAATAAAGTGCCAGTAACAACTCAAAACTTGGCTCTATATGTTCAGTCAAACTAAAAAAACTTATCCGGAAATGCTGCAGTAGTAAGAAAACGGATTTTAAAAAGGCTGGAGAGGAACAGACACTCCAGAATAAATGAATTATGTTAAAAAAATCTACAGGACTCTCAATTGCAAACGCAGTCAGACAGTAACTTTACAAACCAGAAGAAACAGGAATCAGAATACTAAATAAAAAGGCACAGGGTAGATAGTACATCTCGCCCACGTAAGCCAAAGAATAGGATCATCCCAAAATTACAAAGCAACAGACTGTTCATGGTAACTGAAGCATGGGAAACAATCTGGTGATTCATCTGACTTCACTGGATATCATGGAAATGTGACACCGCAGACCTCAATCTGGCCTGCAACTTTTATCATGTCCTTCTACTCCTACTCTCCAATCCCTGTGGTCTTCGCCCTCTAGGATTTGCACAATTAATACCCATAAAAAGCACTAAAACTGTGTTCCAAGCTTTCCTCTATTTTATATTTATCTATTAAGCAGACCTCTACACTCTGACTTAGGCTCTTAAAGTAAATATTTGTAGGATCTTAAAAACAGGATTTATTAGCCACACATTCCAAAATATTAAGTCTATAATCACTCCTTTCCCAGTGCTGCCGGGTGTTACATTGACTCATTACTCTGATGAACAATGTGTTAATCTGTCATTCTGTCATTACTTAGGAGACAGCAGCAACATGTAAACTAACGCTTAAATTATTTGCTGCCAATAATACACGACTTGTCATGTTAAATGTAAAGGGGTGCTGAATAAAAGCCCCAGACTAATGAAGTAAATTATTTACCAAATTTTAGCTACATGCATATGTCCTGGTGCAAACAACAATGAGAAAATATAGAAGTTAGCAATGAATTATGGCATGTAATTTGAAATCATTCTGAAGCAATATATAGGAATGTTCTAAAGACATAAATTTGTTTTTGTTGCACTAATATAGTGAAAGCAGTCCACTTGTCATCGAATCCATCAGGACAGATGAGAACAAAGTCCTACTTAGTTATCACGTTATTTTAGGTGTTGTCTTAAACAACTGTGTAGAGAGGGCCCTCACTGAAGCTGAAAACACACTGGGAGTGCCATTGCATGGTGCTTTATTGGAAGCAAGGCAATTGATATGCTTAAAGCATATAGTATAGAACGCATAAAGCAGTTCAAAAACACAAATCAGCTTTCAAATGTAAGCTTGCAATGAGTATATTTACCCTTTAAATCCCCAAATGAATTGCAGACAATTAAAAGAACTTTCCATTTAACAATGCTGTTAAAGTTTTTAATGCTTTTCTTTTTCAAAAACTAGTTTAGTCTCAACTCTTGTTGCCATGTCAAATGAAACGATAATTAATGTGTTGTGTAAGGACGAAAAATACACAAGAAAAAACATCCTAATTGCTATGTATTACCATGATGTATCTTCCCCACTAAGCATTATCATTGTTTCTTATAAAAGTTACCACTTGTTGTTTTGTGATTAAATGTATGATGTCAAAGTACATCTAAATGAAACATTACTGTAAACTCATTATTGTATTGTATTGAAACATACAGTGACACTTTGAAAAAAAAAACCAGTAAATTACAAATTCAATGTTATGTTCTTAAACAATCAACTTATCACTGTTTATATCAATATCAGTGGCAGAACACTGTTCATCTATGACTAAAGATTGTATGTTTGTATACTTGTCAACTTAATTTTGTTCACTACATATTATTCTGAGTCTTTAATCACTTAATGGCATACAGCAACAAAACTGTTTCTGTTGTTGAGATAGGAAACTAAGTTACCTGAGGCTGATCCACTGGAATGGCAACAGCAGTGTTTCCAGAAGAACCAGATTGCTCTTCTTCAGCAGTACATGTCAACTGGTGCTTAAGGACTTCTTCAAGAGTGTTAAACTCCTGGTAGCAGGGAAAGCACATGTACACAGACGAACCCTCCATGACTGCAGTGGGAAAGGAAATCACAAATATTTTATATGAAAGATAGTAATGCAAAATAAGAAAGATTCACAAAACTAATGTAGGTTTTCAATATGCAAGCAAAAGGTTTAACATGAACACCTCTGATGCAATACATTAATTTGGGCTGTGAACATTGCCCTCTCTCGATGAAAAGAAGTGTGTGCATTATTAACGCAGCTTGGACTCAAGTGCCAAGATTCTCCGAGGCTGCCAAGATGACTCATCATGCACGGAGGCTGAGCTGATTGTTATTTTGACCATGCAGGTTGGTGCTCAAATGGAGACCTTGCTGTGCCATTTCACAGTCCAAGTCCACGTTTAGCAAATTGTATTGTAACTCAAGCCACAAGAAGTGCAGACAGATTCAAGCTGCTGCTTAGGGTAAATATAATGAAAACACAAGCTCTGCGACCCTTCCAATTAATTGGATATTAATCAATCCTCATAGTACAAACAAATATGTTAACGAGAGAAAAAAACATCTCTATATAAAAAAAGCAAAACTACTTATATAGGCCAGTTTGTAATTTTAAGTGGCAACAAATGATTAAATAAGGTTGCAGATCATCTGTGCATGTTAGTGTATACATGTGTGAAAATGAGCAACAAACAATATAAAAAGAATAGTGAATAGCATAGATAATCTGCTTTTAATTGCAGATGTGGTGATTTGACAACATGTAACATTAACTGATGAAAAATAATTTGTGTATAAATCGCAATCAAAGCTGTTTCATCTGGTCATTATGTGTCCAAAAATATTTTTTTTATTATTGTACATTATGTCTACTTACCACTTCCTTTGAGCTATTAGTATCTTCTTTTTCAATTACCTTCAAATTGCATTGTTGACCTTAATGCTAGCAAATTGCACATCATAACCCATCTGACTCACAGATCTTTGAAGTAAAAATAGATGTCTGTGCTGTTAAACCTGACATAAAATGATATTAAGCAGGGTTTGAAAATTTCAAAGAGCAACGTGAAATGAAAAGAGAAAAGAGAAATTTAACTATGACGTGTGCTACTTTTCTTCAGCTGAAATGTTATGCTCAATGATCAGAGGTTAAATAGGTTTAAAAAGTGTTTATTATAATATTAATAGATTTATTAGAATATTCATAACAGACCAAAACATCATATTACCTTGTACAACTAATGTTTACTGTTAATATAAGGTTGAAAGTGGCAAAATTATGACAAATAAACGCTTATGTGTGTTTACTACACATTAAGGGCTTATAAAATGGTCAGTTTGCTGTTTCACTGCTGTTTTATGAGATGTAATGTAAGATACAAAATGACACTGTTAAAATGGCTTTTAACACAATAAAACTACAATTTAATCCTGCAGTTAGTCAGGTGTGTTGTAAAGCTTTTAAAATTTGAGCCGTCATGCAGCACGTTTTTGACCTTGAACAAGGTGGACATTCAAGTTTTTAAAACTAAAATGTACGTAATTTACTAGCAGATGAGCTAAGGCTAACGAACATAACCTGCAGAGGCAGAAACGACAGCTACCACAAATAAATACAATAATTACTAATATTTCATACAGGTACAGAAAGAAAAAATTGTGACTGTTTACGTGGGTGTCTGGTAAAAGGAGTGTCGACTAGAATGACCGCAATGTGTAGCCGTGTTAAGGCTACGTTTATCCCTGAGCACTGTGTTGTGTTGCTAACATAGCCATCTTTTTTTTAAAATGGCTAACGTTGTCCTTAGCGTGGCAGCCAGTTTACGGACCAGGTTACGGTCCGATCTCCTAATTCTGGGCACTCAGGTCGTGTTAGCTGGCGACTTAACTCGTTTTACCACTTGGACCAGTGGTGCTTTACTTTCTGAAACCAAGAAGAAGAAGAAGAAAAGACTCGAGAAGGCGGGCGGGAGGCGCTTCTTCGGTGGTATAATGGCGGCGACAGACTAAAAGTTAACATTAGCTGTCTCCCCCCGTCGAAATCCGCCATACAAAAATACCACTTCGTAATATTTCACAAAAATAACACAAGTGATGTCAAATAATTACAAGTATTTTGACAAAACTCACCGCGGTCATACGTTACTGGTCGAGGAGGAAATAGGCCAACTTCTGTTTTTTCTGCATGTTAGAAGACTCAATCTGATTGGCTGACACAATCACTTCGTAGACCAATAGCATTCGACTTCTCAAAACACGGAAATTGTAGTTCAAATGCACGCCATTAGCAAAAGCAGCTAGTGATGAGAATTGCTGTTTTTTTTTAGAGAGCCGGTTCTTTGGATCAACTCACTAAAGAGAGACGGCTCCTCCGGTTACCAAGTGGCTCCTCAATTTTTTTGCTGCATATTACCAAAGTATGTGTAAAATAAATAAATAAAGGGCAAATGAAGCTTTTCTGAAGCACCGATGCTTGCAAACAAACCACTGCATCATGACATGACGGAGTTGACAGCTGTTTAATATGAGACGTTTCTGTCTGATATCAGGTTTACATTGTGCTGCTTTGAACAGATATTTTTTTTGTGGCTGTAAGAATTAAAATATGATTGCTTATGATTTATTATAAATAAACTTGAAGTGTGCTAAAGCAATAGGCCTATTTTTGGCTACACAGCTCTTGATTTAACAGTTAATTAATTAACAATTAACAGTTTCATCCATCAGGCGGTGAGGATGCTGAACTCCCTTCTCTCAGCATCAAAGTGGCCAAGAGGATGAAGAAGAAGAACACAGAACCTTGCAGAACCCTCTTAACATAGAGGACAAA
>JAVKLF010000042.1:6553627-6566497 GCA_034783495.1 Millerichthys robustus
GAAACGTCATCTCGATTCCCTTGTATGTTTGGACATGTAAGAGGAATTGACAATAAAGTTGAATTGAATTGAATTGATGTAAACAGTCTGAATTTCATGCAGCTTATGTAAAATGTATAAATTTCACCTTAAAACAGCTTACTGTTGTTAAAACATTAACCTGAAGACATTAAAACTTTTGTACCTAAAGATCCCAAGTGTTAAGAACAGACAGACATAGTTGTAGTTTTGTTACATACATTTAAAAAAGAAACAGATCATTGAAAGTATTTACTGGTCTTACTCCATAGTTCCCCAAACACAACGCTCTTGTTTGTCCCTCTTGCTGACTGAAAGGATGAGCAGCTCCCTCAGACAGTTTAACTCCAAATGATAATAAAGAACCAGCTGGGCATTCAGCCAAAAAGGCCATTCAGGCTCCACAAAAACTGTCCAATCTGTGCTGCACATTGCAGAATAACATTATTCAACTCTGACATATCATATCAGCATGATGACCTGCTTTTCAATGCAGGTTCTGGTTCAGAGACTACAGGTCCCTGGAGATACGGGACGTGTTGTCAAATGAATTGCCCTATATATTAATCAGCATGTTCTTGTGTTATTTTGTCAACATTTTTATCTCTGGCAGCAAGTAACTACTAAAAGTTCTGGTATTCCTCTTACTATTCTGCTTTACATGTGTAAAAGGAAAAATAAGACCTGTCACTTAGTAAACTATTTGCTCACAAACACTTTCTTTGCATCCATGATATTGCTTTTGGGTGGATGATGTCTCATGCAACAAATGCTTGTTACATTATTTTTAAGAACATTTACATTGTTTTGTCATATGTAAAATATTTCATTTCTGACTTTTATTCAGTTGATTTTTAAATCTAGTGTGATTCTTTTTCACTCCTCAAGATTACGTTAAAGTAGAAAAAGTAAAGTAAACAAGAATTCAGATCTCAAACTTTCGTTGTGCGCTCATGCATGCTTCAAAAGACTGACAGCTTTTTTTAAAAACCTGACTCCTTACAAGAACTTTTTGACTTCACGGTTTTAGAAGGACTGGGCTCAGAACTGGGTCGAGACAAGAACAAAGTATTAATTTATCTGCGCTGAACTTCAGGGGCAAACCTTAAAGTAACTTATTCACGCCAAGGGCTGCAAAGGTTCTGACAGAATCTACTAATATTTCCTACTGGGCTTGGAGAGGGACAGGAGTGAAAAGTTTAGGCACACCCCGAGACTTCATTAAATTCTGCTCTTCTTTTACCGAATAAGAAATGTTAAGTCCACAGTGTGGGAATAAACTAAAATAATTTGGTTTTGTGAGATGAGTGCTGACACGGTGCAGAACAAGTCCTGATTTATTTGTATAAAAGTGTGATCGTGTCAAAAAGAAGTTCCAATAAAACGAACCAAAAGGCCACTGGAACATGCACTCCCAACAGTAATATTTGATTAAAACATTCTCATATGTTCAGTGGCGTGGTTTCCATAACAACTCCATCTGATTACATAATTATCCATGCAGCTGATCCCTCACGGAGTTCAATAATCCAGCTGACTTTGCTGCAGAGCACAGCGAGGGCTGCTTTTCATTAAAGGGGTTTCACACCGTCTCGTATCCCGTAGGTGGCTTTAAAATATCCCTGGTGCACAATGAAAAGTGCACACCAAAGCTTTTACAATTGCTTTACCCCAAGCTCTACACTCTTCAGACACGTTTCATCTCAATGTTCCAATACCTTGTGACCTGGCATACTGGCACTGAGAGCATTTCATCAATCTTACAGTTTTATAGACACCAAACATGCCATTTTGTTACACAAACTGGCTTTAAGTACCACAAATGGGTCCTAAAAATGAAATCAGCATGTCGCTCTACATCATTAAATAAATACACATTTGTAAAATAATGCATTGCATTAACCGTCTTTAAAAGTAATGTAATGTAAAAGTAATCAGTAATTAATTTGACACTGGACAGTTTCATCACTTTATTAATGAGTTTAATTATTTATACCAACAAACAAAAAACAGTCTCTCTCTCCCTTATTCCCTCCCTCTTCAACTCCTGTATTAAACTGTTCTGTTCCCAATGACATTTTACCCTCTAAAAGGGTGATAAAAAGGTTACTGAGAAAAGAAAAAAAAAGAAGTGCTGTGAATCAAAAACTGACAAAAAAAAATAAACTAAATATTAGTCAGTTGTGTGGGAGAAAGTTTATAGTCAGCCAGC
Source organism: Millerichthys robustus (assembly GCA_034783495.1). Taxonomy (NCBI): domain Eukaryota; kingdom Metazoa; phylum Chordata; class Actinopteri; order Cyprinodontiformes; family Rivulidae; genus Millerichthys; species Millerichthys robustus. The sequence goes on from JAVKLF010000042.1 coordinate 6,555,858, forward strand.
ACACATACAAACGTACATTCCCTGCAGCTGTGCTGGACACTTGCGAAAACTCGCCACCTGTGAAGCAAATACACACGCACACACACGCACACACACACACAGAACTGATGCAGTAAACATTCAGACACATTCAAACACAATATGCAAAAACAGCAAACAGTCAGACAAGAGAGATGATAACATTTCATCAGGATAGATTCTTTTTTTTCTCCAATATGCACAGGCATGCGCACGCACGTGCACACACACGTAATCCTGTGCCCCCAACCGTCCCCCACAAAATAACGCAACCCCACATATCCAGAGGCTTGTAACATTCCCTTCACATTGAAGTTTAATGAAAAACCGGAGCTCCACTAATTGGCAAGTGTGTGCACCTGTAGACATACAAAACCACTGCTGGGAAAGCACACCAACATCTGGATTTGAGTACAGTATCTTGGATGTGAAACAGTTTTACTTAAATTTGGATTTGAGGAGAAAAAAAAATACAATAAAACATGACACCCCCCCCCCCCCAAAAAAAAAAAAAAAAACACTATACAATAAATAAAACAGTCATGACAACATTAATGGGGGACAAAAAAAAGTTTTGATGAGAGGAATGAAGGGAGAGAGAATAAAAATGAAACATTTTGTTCTGTTTTTTTTCCCCTCCTGAACAAGGGACTAAAATGAAATCGTATTTACAGACTGACTGAGGATAATGGTCCGGCTTGCTGCTGGGCCAGTCTACTACAGAAAAAGAAAATTACAAGAACAGCAATATAATTACAATAATAACAAAAATAACAAAATAAAAGGTACTTGATATTTACAGTTTAGCAGTGAAAAAAGGAAGAAAACAAAAAGGGACATGGGGCAGCAGAGGGGTAAAGATGAGGAAGAATTGAAGGGGAGGCTCCAAAAGCTGTTGGGTTTCAGGGGGTCTGAGCATAATTTCTGGTCAGATTATTAGTTGGGTTGGTTTGAACTGAACACATATGCTTGTGTGTTAAAAAAATAAAAATAAAAACATCTCCAAGTGACTGTTAGGTGTGTGAACCCTTCAAGACAAGTTCTGTCTGCTGACTCAGAGGAACATGATATGAGTGGAATAAGCAGGCTGCTTTAAAGGGAGCAGGCTAACTGCCTCCACAAACAACTGCACCTGATTCTTTACCATAATCAAGTGGAAACCCAGCATAGGAAATTGACATAATTAATGAGATAGTTTATTCACCCCACAATGCTGTGCAAAACTGTTGAGAAACTCAGACAATGAAGCTTCTGTATCAGATGCAACTGGAGCCTCAAACCAACGACTTCCTCTGTGACGTTCTTTCCTTAGCTGGACACAACTGGCCCCTTTTTGCTTCTGTCCACTCCCTTTAGGCATGTGCTATACTTTACACAAAATGCTGGGTTTCCAGCTTAACTGATGAGCTTATTGTGACAAAACAGAAGATGTGTGCACTCCACTGGGAATAAAAGGCAGTTAAAATTGTAACGTGAACAAGGACTTTGGTGCGCTTAATTCTGGAAAATTAATTAAAATCACCTTCTGCTCTAAAATGACATTTCATTTTGTATCAAGCTTGCAGATTAAAATAATTCAAGTCACCCCGGTGGAGACCTAAAAACATTTTTTTGAGCTGGTTTCAGGGTAGAAAATGACAGAAGGGTTTCTAGTCTACACACTGGACTGTTCAGCTACGATCAAACACTTTTTACAGCAGAAGTGTGCAATTTTTTTAACTCCACTGAGAATGATTGTCAATATACATACCAGGACTTAACATGCTACCCCTACGCTCAACTCCCAAGCCAATAGAATTCAATTAAAATCAGCGGCACTCTGGCCTTGAGTAAAATTAACTAATGCAAATAAATAACTTAAAAAATAAAAGCCAGGTGTTTGTTATAATATAGAAAATTCAAGCATTTGCAAGGCTCTTTATCTTTTCTCCATTTTAGCCAATCAACTATATGTTTTATTCTAACAGTCCACACAAGGGTCAACATAGGACTGAAGCTTATATTAAAAAGTGCAGCTTACAAAATGCCAATAAACCAACCCACAACTTCTTACAGCAAGTTGCTGCAGGCACTGCTTTCTACTAGAACTGGTTAACACTTTAGGGAATGCTGAGTGCTTATGTGAGCCTGTCAGGTTATTAGTAATGTTTTTTTTTTAAATATTTTAAAGGGTTGGAGCCAGGAGTAAGCATTGAGGGAAAAGAGCAAAAAGAAAAAAAACAAGGAAGACAAAACAGAAAACGTGACAGAGGGATAAATGCTTAGGTGCTGTTGTTGATGGATCCAGGTGCTGAGCTGGGTTGGGCGGTACTGTCTGACACGCTGCCCTCTGCAGGGGAAGTGAAAAATAAAAACGCATGTTAAACAAACAAAACATGTTAAAAAACAAATGATCGTTTAATAAAGTTAGATTAAATTAAGAAAATAAAATTTAGCATCTGACCTGAAAAACATCTCAGGGTTACAGGTAAAAACTACGTAACAGGCTATAAGTAAAAGAGCTAGGACCCAGGTTTATGTGGCACCAGAAATTACAACACAAATATACACTTACTTTATTAGGTTCACCTGCAGAACTGCTTGTTAACACAATAAGCTAATAATTCAATCACATGTCAAGAACCTAAATGCCTTTAAGCATATAAATGTGGTGATGACAACTTGCCTAACTTCAAACTGAGCATCAGGATGTGGAAGAAAGGTGATTTAAATGACTTCAAATGTGGTGTGGTTGTCGGTGCCAGGCGGTTGGTTAAAGTAATTCAGAAAGTGCTGGACAACAATTGCCCAAAGGTTGTGTGTGACAAGCAATTCAACAGGTGTACCTAATAAAGTAGTCTGTGAGTGTAAAAGATGTTTCCCACATGAATAGAAAGAAAAAAATTGTTTAATAGTACTGTTGTTTTTTAACTTCATTTAAAAAATAAAATATTTTTAAGAAATAACAAGCTGTCATATGTACCATGTGAGGCAGGCGATGTCTGTGCACGAGCGTGAGGAGGAATGAGTGTGGCGTTCAACTGGGGCTGAATAGACAGCTCTGAGAGGCAGAAGAAATAGACAAAACTTTAATTACATGTAAATTTCTGCAAGCACATTACCATTAACAATTTTTTATACAACATTAATTATCTACTACAAAAATTAAGTCCATACAACCTTGAATGTAAGCGTAAAGACAAGAATGGAGAAACAAACTGACCCACAGGACTGAAGTTGAATAGGGGCGGCAGTTCTCGTCCGCTGGGCAGACGGGTGTTGGGCTGGCGCAGCTCATCGAAGAAGGGGTGTGCGCATGCTTCCAGAGGAGACAGTCTGGAAACTGGGGTGTACTCCAGCAGTCTAGAGCAGAGGGCAATGGCCTCTGGTGGGGTACGAGGCTTAAATACCTTAAAGACAAATGGGAATGGAAAACTGTTGAGAGAAATGTGTGTGTACAAACTCAAACCTGAGAATAAAATAAATGAAAATGTGGATACCCATTTATTTTAATTCAAATGTAAAAATGAAAACATACCTGATAAAAATCTAATTTCTTAACAAAAGAGTACCTTAGTCCAAGGATGAGCTTTAATCTGGGGGAATTTGAACTCTGTGTAGTTAGGATTCATCTCCCGGATCTGCTCCCTTGTTGGTGTCCCCAAAACCTAACAGGTGGAAAAGTTAATATGTATAAATCTCCATGACATCTGTTGATAAACCTCAAAATCATTACTTTCTATAATATACAAAAAATTATTTGTAATAACTTGGATGGTTAAAATAAATGAACATTTCAGTCTTTCATGAGTCATCCCACATGTCTGATATTTGAAGCCCCTACCAACTCAAAAACCCTTCTGGTTTGAAAATAATTGACCGAGTGGGCTGTGTAGGTATGTATGATTTACTGCATTCACTGTTTCAAGTCATCAGTGCACCCCAACATGATTCACACATGCAGCGATTATAATAAGAATACGCAATTTTACACAACAGCTAGTAGTTGTGGTGGCTTCTTGACTTTTCCCTGCAGCAGCTTTACTGTACCTTGATGATCTCTACTAGCTGGTCCACACCACTGTCCCCGGGGAAGATGGGCTGGCCCAGCAGCAGCTCTGCTAACACACAGCCGGCTGACCAGATGTCAATGTTGGACGTGTAGTCGGTGGCGCCAAATATGAGCTCTGGGGCACGATAGTACCGTGAGCAAATATAGGACACATTTGGCTCCCCTCGAACTAACTGCTTTGCACTGGAAGGTTTTAGAAGAGGGAGATTATGAAGATTAACAACAAAAATAGAAAAACAAACTGCAAAAATCACATGCAGATAAAAGCAAACTATTGACAAACTACAAGTTCGGGCAAGGAAAGACATGACCACACAAACAACTTGACAAAACATGCAACACAAGATACAAACTGTTGCCACTTATGTTTAAAAATTTATTTCTTTACAAACCTGCCAAAGTCACAAAGTTTGAGAATGGCCGTCTCTGGATCAACCAGGAGGTTCTGAGGCTTGATGTCTCTGTGACAAACGCCCTGGGAATGGATATAAGCCAGACTACGGAACAGCTGGTACATGTACACCTGAGGAGGACACACAAAAAACGCTCAAAAGTCAACTTACAGAAAATCAATTGACACCTAAAGAAGAAAAGAACAAACAAATTGAACACATAAAATCAGGTTAATGAGGACCACCAGGAGGAGCAGTACTGTTTTATTGCTTTTTTTAATCTCATTTTTCAGAGCACAAGTTAATATTTCTTTCATTATCCCTGTAAAAGAAGAACGGGGTTAACAAGAAAAAAAAATTGTATTATATTTTCACACTAATGCCCAAGCAATATAATTAAACAGAACCTGGAATAGAGAACAGTCAGAAAATGGTCAGACTGACATAAATAAGTGATTCAGCTTCTAAAAAAGTTTAAAAAGTAAAAGTCTTTACTGCTGATAAAAACAAACGTGACAACAAGAAGACTAACGTGTATAAAATAAAGATTTTTTTCATATCAAAAGTACTACACAAGATTGTTGAAGGAACACCACAAAATGACCAACATCTTTAAATCTTTCCCACATAGTAAAGCCTGAATTTGGTTTACAGAAAAAAAAGCTCTTCCAGATGGTTTTAAGACTTAACAACATGGTCATCAAAATCACAGTATGCAATATATGTTTAGTACTTTATTACAAAATAAGATGCAAGGTATAAATGATCATCCACGCCACGCAACATCTTTTTATTAGCAGTCCAAATAAAGGCTCACTGTTTTCATTTTCTGGATACACCTAATTTTAGGACTTTACTTATAAAACAACTTTTATGATAGCACTTGGGATGCAAGATCCAAAAGAGCAAAGTGAACTAGCAAAATAAAAGCATTTAAGGATGATCTGGAACAGGAAAGCTTCCAATAGCAGGATCCCCTGTTAGACTGGACTCGTGCCCAGGAAAAGCAAAAAGAAAAGTAACTGACTGCTCAATCCAAAGTTATCCCTGATCCTGTTTTTTAGACTCTTCGGAGCCTTTCTCCCTGGAGAAGACACTAAGGAAAAACTCACATCCTTAATGCCGAATGTTTTCCGGCTCTCCCACTGACAGGCTGCTACCAGGAGTGGGTGCATCACTTCAACCGGCTGTTAAACAGGATATGTTTTTAAAACAACTCTGTGCACTCTTCTCCCTAAAAGATGACAGATAAAAAACTGTACAATCCCCCAATCGCATGTGTAGAAAGTTCTAAATCAATTTATTTAAGATCAAGTAAAAAAAAAAAAAAACAAGCAATCTCTAAGACATCACTTAAAGAACATTTTAATTAATTTTTTTTCCCATGGCATTTTATAAAAACATGGAGGAACAACACGGTAGAAATGCTCCAATATCTGTGGATTTAAATCGAAATTAGCGCTCTGGTTTTGTCACAAGCACAAGTCCCATTTCTGATGCACCAAAAGAATTCAAAGGTGGGTGGCCACATTCATTCAGCTCTTTTGACATTTGCCCTTAAATTCAAGTTGGCAATGTCAAATTCAAATAAAAACTGCCCACATATTTAGGTATGAACCCTTTCGGTGAATTTGAGAAATGGGAGCGGAAAACCTCCTGAAAAGTGACTAATGTCGTCATTGTCACAATTATTGTCATGATTACCCACATGGTACTGTGACAGCAGGCGGGCCAGATTACTGAACGATGGCAGGAAAGATGACTGAGAAACCACGGCTGTTACCAAGAGAGCAAAAATTAGAGAGGACGCTTGCTGAAGAACAAAAAATGAAGAAATATGAGAGAAAAAAGAAAGAAAAAGATTAAAGAAGAGAGCCCAGGAAACAACAGACAATCTGTAACAGAAGTGTCAACGTGGGAAGAAGGGATGGCAGTGAAGAAAGAACGAGAAAGAGAGATCAGCAAGCGTCTCAAAACCTCAGGGGAACAGCAGGCTGAGGTGGGGAAATGGGCCATGAGACAGCTATAATGTCCCCTCTGCTGCAGTGTATTCAGTAAACACACAAACACTATTATGAGCACTTTTTTAGCACAAGTATCATAAGCGATAATCTCCCATGGGCCCATCCGTTTTTTTTTCTACTTTCACCATCCTACAACACTAAGTTGTCTTTGAATATAAAACATGCCAAGTGGCCTATTCCATCCAAGGGCAATAACTTTTTGAGAACGTTTTTCGTTTAGTGTATTTAAAAAAAGATAACAAATGTGTGCTTTTTTATCAAGCATCGGCCCTTCTCACAACCCTGAACAACTCTTAATTTTAAACCGTATTTCTGTTGCTCTAATTTCCACATCATTTCCAAAATGAACAATTTCAGCTTTAGCAAGAACAAGATAGTGAAAACAACAAAACCCCAACAAGCTTCAAGATTAAACGAATGTTCTTCTATAAACAGAAAGACCAGACAAAATATTTTGCCAATTTTTTTTTCTATCCTCCTTTTACAAATTTGATTTTAAAATCCTAACATAAATGATATGACTGAACTTTTTAAAAAGCTTCAGTGGCAACATGACTGGAAAATGCCACCTGAGAAAACAACTAGCAGTGTGTTCATCCTGATGCACCTCAATCGTCCAGGTAGAAATATAGAAAAAAACTGGATAGGTCCACTGGACAGGGTTTTCGTGGTAGAAACATTAGAAACTTTCGTCATTAAACAAGGTTGGAGGTCTCCGGGTTTCTCTTACAATGCTTTTATTGAAAGTATGACTCAGCCCCCTATGATCAATAGACAGTTTCAGGGTATTAAAGATCCATCTACAAATAAATAGACAGCATCAGACCACTAATGAACTATTGTTAGGCTGATGAGCCTCATTTACATGTGAACAGACAAGTTTTAATTGCCTCAGTTAAACTGGCTGACTCACTGTGTGAAGTCACTACTTATAAGGCTGAGTTTACTTACACTCCTCAGACTGAAGAAGTCTCTGAGAAGAGACAAAATGTTTCTACCACAAACACTCCGTCCAGAGGGCCTATTCAATTTTTTCTCTTTTTCTAGCAGTGTGTGTGCTTATTTTTCCTCTACTCACCTTAACATAGATGATGGGGATGGTGGTCTTGGCCTTGTTGAAGTGCCGAGCCACCCTGTACACTGTCTCTGGGACAAAGTCCAACACAAGATTCAAATACACCTCGTCTTTCTGGAAAAACAAAAATGAAAAGATCAAGGATTGTTAACAACAGATGAGAAGCAAATGTAAGCTTTTCTAAAGCCCATTTCCTGCTTTCACTGCAGTCTGTAGTACCAGGAAAGTTCACAAAGCAGCATTTACTCCAGACTTGTTTACCTCAGTTTTCAGCCCCAGTACACCAGCTTTATTATTTGTCACAAGCACAAGTCCTGTATCTGATGCACCAAAAGAATTCAAAGGTGAGTGGCCACATTCATTCAGCTATTTTGACATTTGCCCTTAAATTTAAGTTGGCAATGTCAAACTCCTATAAAATCTGCCCACACATTTAGGTATGAACACTTTCAGGGAATTTGAGAAGGGACTTTATTTAAAACCTTTCATGAAATTGTATTTTTCTGAAAACCCATGTACATAAATTGGGTTGTTTAGGGTTGAGGCTGGATTCTATCCCAGCAGTCAACAGGTGAGGAAAAACCCATTAGTGGGGTCAAAACGCCTAGTTTAAAAATTTTTTTTTAGATGTAGTTAAAATACTTTCATTGCTTGAGTCTATTTTTACAGGGTACATGAAGTGATGTGATATACAACTAGCTCAAAGTATTAGAGTACCCACATCTGACTTTCTGTTCCACACAGCTGGTGTTTCCTGGTAAGCGCAACTTCTGTTAAAAAAACCCAAATAACCTTTGAGTCCTTAAAAAGGTGATACAGAAAATCATACCCAGCTTTACAAACTCATTAATTATCTCTAGAATACAATAAGAAAAGAAACACTTACCTAATGCTTTACAGTAATTACGGCTTTTATTTATTTATTTTACAGCTCATAATATATTGACATTATTATAAATTTGTTTTGAAGACAAATACACAGTTCCAGTAAATTATATTTATTATTTATGCTTATTAAATACAGTTAAGTAAAGCAGTGAAAAAAAGAAGGACTTTCAGACTGACACCTGGACAGACTTGACTTTTTAAAATTACATTAATTTTGGTCAAATTGATTGTTTGCCATTTGAGTATTCAATCTAAACTAAAGTAAACTAAATTCTTGCCACCTAACGAAGCTCTCGCTCAGCTTGAAACAGGGACATAAAATAGTATTTTAATTGTGCATGCAGAAAACATTTATAAACTAATTTGCTTATCTGTTATATAAAAAGGTCCAGATGCAGCTTTTCAACCATTTTAGAAATAAGTGTCACAGCTGGCTAATGTAACAACTAAGTCAATAAACTTTTATCCCCGCAACGCTAAATAAATAATTTATTGAACAACCAACGTAACTTTATCATGCACTATGAATCATCAGTGACGCATGATGTGGTAATGATTAAGGAGTGGAAGGATGTCATTTTTTCTACATAATTCAATAATAAACATAAGCTCAGTTAATACACACCTTTTCTCCACTTGAGTAGAAGAAGTAACGTAGCCTGACAATGTTGCAGTGGTCCAACTTCCTCATAATTTGCAGCTCTCTATTCTAAAATGAAGAAAATAAAGTAGTAAGAGAAAAATTTGAAGATAAACACTTTCTTTTAGACATCTGAACAAGACTACCTATACAATACCTTAAACCTTTTGTCTTGGAGAACTTTCTTAATTGCCACCATCTCCTGAGTGTCAATGAGGCGAGCCTGGTAGACCACTCCAAAGGAGCCATTTCCTATGACCTTTATGTCTGTGTAGGACACTTCCTGTGGGCGATCAGGGCCTTGCCCAGGTGTGGCTACCACTGTCGTCACTTTGCCACTGTCTCCTGAGGATGACAAAGCAAACAAATTGTCAAAGAGCACATTAAGTTGCACAGCTAACTCTGTCAAATAATACTGCTTTATATCATTAACACATTGCTGTGAAAAATATATAAATATAATTTGAGTTAACAATGTCAAAAATGCTGTACACACTGGAAGGATAAAATAGCTGTCTCCAATGAAGCTTTAAGATGGACCTTTCTGGTAGCTCCTGGGACTTCACTGACTGGCAATGAGTGACTGATCCTTCCTGATACAAAATTCCAACTGCTCCTGTGGGTGACAAGTCTAAGTCCTTTCAACCTGGACCCATGCTTTTGATCCAGAACCACAAGATCAAGGAGCACGGACGTTTCATTCAACCCACGTTTGACCTCTTCATCTGAGTATGTGTTAAGTATTAATCCCCTGCAATCAATGATGCAAATTGGAAACAGAAGCAGTCTAAAGGACTGTGGTGTATTTGAAAGAAGAGATCCAAAGTGAACAGGATTGTGACGGAGACGGCTGCAAAAAGCATGCTATTAAACTTGTGCTAAAGCAACAGCCAAAGTTTGTACAGATGGTTTAAAAAGAGGTCATGAGTTATTTTTCGGTTAACTCCGTTAAGATACTAAATGATTAGTGTTTAGCAAAAGGTGAAATAATTACTTTACACACAATGACGAGTACTTTTTTGCATTTTGTGAGTGAAAAAACAAAATGTAATTTAGCTAGAGCATGTTGCGTGACAGTATTACTTGTCCTTGTAAAACATTTTGAGTACTGAACAGTTAAGTTACTTAGACTAAACAAAACAGCCTATCAAAGGTTTTTTTTTTTCTGGAATTGAGTTATCAGAAAAAATCATTTCAGCCTGAGCCACCATAACTACAATAAATATTGTTATAGTCATTTACCAGCAAAGATCCAATATTAACATTTTTTAATAACTTCATTTGCTTGTCTCGTATCAAAAAAGCAGTTTGAAAAATGGCTAACATTAGCAACAAGAAACCTTTTTATGCCAAATATGTTTGCACACAAAGTATTGGAGATGCATAAAGCTCCCTTTACCAAACTGAACCCTCAAAGCTAAACTGTAGTTTCTATTTTTTTAAATAAAAATAAATAAATAAATAAATAAATAAATAAACTGCAGTTTCTATTTGCTGTGGTGACCCTTGACAGAGGAAGTGGCAAAAAGAAAGCAAATGTTGTTTGAACTCC
>JAVKLF010000042.1:6570393-6584810 GCA_034783495.1 Millerichthys robustus
CTGAATATGTTCCACAAATTACAAGATCATTTCTAGTAGTTTAGCTTAGCAATTCAGGTACTGGTTATACAACTAAGTAACTAGTGCATCAGTTGTAGTTTTTTTATTCTACATGTTGATCAAGAACTATTATATCTTCACTGCAGCCCTATGGTCGTGGATTAAAGAGTAATTTTATTACCATAAGTCAAATTAATTTACTCTGACCACCTTTCCAAAATGAGAAGGTGTTGCCCAACTTGCAAAAACAACTGACCAGACTGACTTGACACCAAGGAGCTAGGCTTTGTGTCTCTCTTTTTCTCTAGTTTACGATTGGTCTCCTAACAATTTGCAGCAGGTTTTATGTATATAAACTAAAGTTGCACCAGGAAAGAACACTACAGGTCATTACAGATTTCCAGTTTTTGTACAGCTCTGATCTGCCAATGCAGATTTTGGCCAATCCCAATTTCTTTCAAGAAACTATCAATAACGACAAACAATATGTTTCCCTTATTTCTGTTGAAGCCTAAATTCTGTTTGTTGTCAAATGTTTACAGAAACTCTAACAAACTGAACTGAAAGGAACCAGAATCCTGTTTTTGATTCTTGAAAATGTTTTGATTCTCATCCAAGGAGTTTTCACAAAATCTAAACAAATGTGTAAAAGTGATTTGCACACAAGTTAAACAACTCTCAAGATGAATAGTCAACAATAGATTTAACTTGAAACTCTGCAAATTTCAGTTAAGGACTCAGAAAGCACTCTGGATGAGAAGTGAAGCACCTTCAAGTTACAAAGAAGTCCAGCTGTCTGTGTATGGTTAGAATTGCCATGACTTAGATGACAGAATCTACAGAAGAAAATGTTTACATTTTGTTAAAATCCCCATACACATTTAAAAAAATTCAATAAAAATACCTGGACATAAATCTTATAACTCTTTCTCTGTAACTGCATATTTATAACGAATATATTTCGACTTTCTGGATAGACTAAAACAGCCTTAAGACTAAGGTTCTGGAACAATAACTATAATGTTACTATGTTATGACTGTCCTGTACTATCCAATCTAAAGAACTATTAAGAAAAACATAAAATAAAACACTAGCTACTACAGTAGATGGCCAATTGAAAAATGGTGGACTTTCCAGGTCTTCAGAATCAGACATGTGTGACTTTACTTTTGCCTAAATTCTTTAAGGTATAAATTTCTGATCATGTTAAATCTGTTGTAGACTTTTTGTTTTCAAGTCTGACATGTTTTTTGTCCTCCACTTGTACTCTTTACACATGTTTGGTACAAAACATACTGTGATTGTCAAATACAAAAACTTTACTGAAAGACAAACTTTGAACGACCTATAAGAAGTCTGAAGAACTATTGATTAATTCTTGCTTGTAAAAATAAACTATGAATAACATGTATGGTTTAAAACTTTGGCCCTGTTAAAAATGTTGAGCTGAAGTCATAAATATGAAATAATTTGGAATATACTTCTTTCGAGTAAAAATTTTAAACGTTTTCTAAAAATGTACCAAAGTGTGGAAAAACGGGGGACAACAGCAAACTCAGACCAGATGATTTTTCTTAACAGTTGTTAGCAAGCCAGTTTCGACAAAAAACGAAAAATGATATACGTGGGTTATTATAACTTAATACTGCATTACAGGAAAATAATAATACTTCAATAGCATTTGCTAAAAGTATGTAACGCTAATTATTAAAGCAATATCAGCGTCTTACATTAAGCTTTTCTTCAACCAGAGCTAACGATGTTAGCTTAGAGATGAAAGCCCTTATGGCCTTATTGCTAAGCTAACTAGGTAATGTTAGCTTCGCGACAACAATCGGCATTAAAAAACACCGCGACGTAATAGAATACAGCACATCTTCAGTGTTAATACTAAACAGTTTGGATGGACAAATAATTACTACATATACAAGACTTACTAGGCAGTTTCAAATTCCCAAAGCTCGTCGAGCCGCTTCCGCTGCCTTGTGAAGCCCCAGTTTTTCCTGTTGAGCTTCCGCCGGCTACTGCCGATCCGGCACCGGCTGCAGCAGATCCGGGAGCTCCGGGAGGCTCAGCGAATGAGCTGGTCCTGGCCCGCCCGCTGCCGCTCATATTTGTGTGAACTAAAGCCGGGTCAGGAAAAAATGCTTAGAGCGAGATTACGGCAACTCACTTTGCCATGTAAATGTGTGTTTAAATATTTGATACGAATAATAAATCCACTTACAGCGTTCAGTACAGGTTTCTCGTCTCCCCCTTTCTTCCTCTGTAGAACAGTGATGGTGGGGGGACTGGGGAGTTGACGCACAACGACGCAAAGTCGCGAGAGAACATGGGAAATAGAGTTTATGTCGGCTTCAGTCTTCTTTTTAGTGAAACAAAAAAACATTTAAAAAGTTGTAATGCTGTTGAAGCTCTATTAGATGACTCTCATAAATAATGAAATATAAGTAAAGATAAACGATTATAAGAAATATAAAAAGATCAAATACACAAATAGTAATACAAATAATCAACCACCTTACATAAAAACGACAAAACAAAATAAAATAAACATAAACATAATCTTAAAAGTATGTACCTATCAGTCACAAAGACAAATAATGGCTCCATAAATGAAGATAATATTGTGACTAGAACTAGTACTAGAATTTATATTAAAAACCATACAATGTTTTTTTTTTTATTATTTTCTGTTAAGATGAGACACAAAGATATGACACAAACTATGACATCTCAGCCTCTTTAGCATAATTTTAAGATATCTGAGGTGTCTGAAAGCCGTTATGGCCGCACCCGTTACTTTCTGACCACAAGTGAGTAATAAAAAATGGTGTAAAGCTTGCTCTAAGAAAATACATATTTACTTTTTTAGTACCATTAAACTTATATGAAGAATATTTGCTTGCCTGCAAGTATCCTCACCTAGCAAGTATGTTGTTTCTAATTCTTATAAGGAGGACATTAAAAAAAATTGCAGCTAAAATGTTGAATGATGATAACTATCTATCTAAACAACTAGAACAAAATTCTATCAATAATAACTTTAAAAAAACTCCACTTCCCATCAGTAAAAATATTTTTGATTGACAGTAGAGCTGTCCAATAAGAGGATCTAAAATACAACGCTACCGCATTGGGCGGAGTGTTGTGTATCACAAGAATGAGGCAATCGGTGGGCTAACGTTTCATTACATGCTTTGTAATGTAAGTTTACACTTTGTAGTTTTGTCTACTTTTTAAAACACTATTTATCGCAAAGGAATAACGGAAACACTTATATGAACTATGAGTGACGACTACACGAAGGATTGTCCAACCTGAGTAAATGAGCGGGAGCGGTAAGTGTAAAGAAGGGCCCGCCGTCGAAGCCTTAGAGCTGCGGGGAAAAGTGGGTAGCGCCGCCTGACGGACCGCCTGATAAACCGGCTGCCGCCGTCAGGAAACTGCGGTGCCGAAAAACAGGTCTGCTTCATCCGAGGGAGCGCCGCCAACAGCTCTCCATACGCTATCACACATTGTAAACAAAAAAGCGAATTTAATTAGGAAGAAAATTAGGAATTAGTTGGCTTCTAGCTATAGGTAGTGCTATAATGTTAGCGACAGAGGCCTTTCATAAATTAAAGCCTGTTTAATGTTACTCTAAACGTCTTTATGTGTACTCTGCTGGGTATATCTGCTTTTTAACTGGTACTGTTAATGTTCAAGTCTATTATAAATATGAGGTTACACCTTTTCATACGCGACTTTAGTAATTTTGTCATTTGATTTTATTTTCTGCCTCTGCAAGTGTGCTCCTATCTTGACTTTGAGGATGGCAGGAGTTGTCTTCATTCATTGGATCCCATCTTGAAGTTTCACTTTACTTTCTTACTTGGTACACGCATTCTCCTATGATATACTCCCAATCAAGATACAAGGCAGCAAACACGCACAGACACCCTGTCATGATGGCTGAGCAGGGGCAGGAGGAGGCAGGGGGCGAGTATGTGGAGCACCAGTACATGTGCAGCGAGTGCCAACAGCTCTTCAATACCCTAGAAGAGGTGCTGGTCCACCAGCAGATCCATACAGGCCAGGACGTGGAAGGAGAGGCTGTCTCAGAGATGGGGGAGAGTCAGCACTATCAATGTTTGGAGTGCGGGAGCCTCCTTGTCAATGCAGAGGAGCTGCTGCAGCATCAGGAGATGCACATGAGAGACGCTGGCATGGAGGTGGAGCAACAAGGTGAAAGAGACGAGCACTGCAAACATCTCACACCCACTGTTATCAGTGCACTAAAGTATAAAAACAGTGAGAGAGACATTAACACTTATATTTCTCACTGTTCTTCAGAGCTTTGTGAGGTTCTGGAGATGGAGGGAGCCAGCTCAGAGGATCAGGGTTCAGAACCTGTTCAGTATCAATGTCTTGACTGTCTGGCTCTGTTTGACTCACCTGAGACCTGGCTGGAGCACCGGAGAACCCACAGCAGGAGCAGCACACATAGTAACACACAGACCACAGTAAGGATCCCCTAAACACTTACCTAGTAGCCAGCTGATTAATGTGACTGTATTAGGTACTAAGTTACAAGTATTTGATAGTTTAGCAACTGCACTTTTTTTAACAGAATTTTGTCACCAAAATCTCTTTTTAAGCAGTCTGAAATAATGTTGTACTATGTTACTGTATACTGAAAGATAAGGTTTTAATTGGCAATATCTATTTCGGAGTGTAGGTATTTGCAGTCACATAATCATTTTTTATAGTCTTATACTGATTATTGGCTACATTTCCTGTGTTTAAATGTCATCAATACACTGTAGATTGTATCCAGCAATTGTCTGTGAATGTATATCATTAAGTCTTTAAATGTCTTTTGACCCACTATGGGTTTAATGTTGTTTAAGAAATCACAAATTTAAACCAGAGTCCTGGCCAAACCTCAGATATTAGGTCCCTAAAATGTTAGCTGATGTGCTAAATAGATTTTAGAGTGACAGCAGATTTACACTAATTGAGAAAATGTATGTCTTTTTTTATTTCTTTGGCAGTGCATAAACTCTTGTTTTTGCTCTTGTGTAACAGGAGTATGTTGTACAGCCGGACGGCTCAGTTGCTCCTCTGAGTAGTGTGCAAAACTTTGTGCTAAGTGAGCAGCAAGCTGGAGAGATTTTGGCACAGGTATTTTCATTTAAATCTGAAATAAAACATGATTTTATTTTGATAGTTTAATGGTCTGTATCTGTTGGTCATGAGCTTTCAATTTCAAGTTTCTACTGAAGCTGTGTGTTGGTGTTCTGCAGGTTCTTGCTCATCAGAAGCAGCAACAGTCAAAGAAACGTTCGTCTGTCTCAAAATCTCCCCGCTCCTACCTGCTACCCCCCATCACCCCAGCTCCAGGCTCTGCCACCATGCACCTGCAGATCCTCACAGCTCAGGCTCTGGCCGACAGCTCCACCTCTCAGAGTCAGCACCGCTTCAAGCAGCCCTCTCTGCTGTGTGTAGGCCAGAGCTCGCCAGCAAAGCCGGGGGTCCTGGAGAATGGTGTTCAGAGACTCGAGTTGAGGCTGGCCCCCGCTGTGCACACTGACTACCACCAGCAGCAAACAGAATTGGTAGTCATCCACCCTTACGAGTGCTCAGAATGCTCTCTTCTCTTCCAAACGCCAGAGGACTTCCTCCAGCACCAAGGAGAACACTTCCTGGGCCAGGACAAAGAGAGTGGAGGGCGGGGGATCATGACTGGCCTTGAGGAGAAGCGAGGAAGAGAGGAGTCTGCAGAAAAGGTGGAGGACATGAGGAGCAGAGGAATGGACAAGATAGCGGTGGTACGAGCCAAGGCACTGCAGTGTGAGCTCTGCAGCCGCACCTTCACCTCAGTCAACCGGCTGACCGCTCACCAGCGTGTGCACGAGGAGGGCACGCACAAGTGTCCAGACTGCGGCAAGTTGTTCAAGAAGGCCATGTCGCTGCAGACGCACATGCGCACACACTCAGGTGTTGCACGCTATCTGTGTGTGGACTGTGGTGGTGGCTTCACCACTGAGATGACGCTCATCATGCACAGGTGAACTCCAACAACACATTGAAAATATTATCGCCCACTTCTGGAAGGAGAACAATATCTTTGTCTGTGTCTGTCATGTTAGCAAAATATCTCATGAACTACTGGATAGGTTTGAATGAAACTTGGATATTGTAATTATTAGATGTACATCGGAATAACAGTTGGACCCAACCCAAGAGCCAACAAATGACACAATGTTTTTTTTTTTAGAATATATGGAGTTTCAGCCATGTTTGGCTGTAACTCCATAATTTTTCAATGTAACATAATTTCATTTTAAAATTCAGGCATAAATATGCAGTGGGAGACATGTTTTGTTTGTAAAAAATGCTAAGCATGTAGGGATGAGGTAATTTGTTTTTCCTGGTTTTTTTATATTTTTCTCCTGGTTTTTGCAGAAAGTCACATGTCGCAGATCCTTTTCACAAGTGTCAGTTCTGTAACAAAACCTTCACAAACATGACCAAGTACCTCTACCACCGTCGGACCCACCTCAGCCATGATACATCTGACCCAGCCGCTCCCGTCTTTGTGGTAGGAAAATGTCTAACCCCCTCTTTGATTTCTTCACTCCCACTTTTTTGTCTGTTTTGTTTTTATGCGACACATTCTTCTTGTCTGCGTTAGGCTTCACCTCCAAGAAGAGCATCTTTCACGGCTCTCGCCATCCTGCAGAGAGTAAGAGAGTCAAAAATGTCCGACCTGCTGGCTCCTCTAACAGAGCAGGAGATAGGAATAATAGAGAATTCAAATCAAATTTCCCCCAACAAAATGGACGTAAGTGGATCAACGATAAACCTGGAGGATGGTGAAATGCAGGCATCTGATCCAGCTGAAGGAAACGCTGAAGAAACCCAACAGTTGAAAATAGAAGATGCCTCTAATTCAACGTTTAAGTCTGTTTCTTTAGTCGGCAGTGCAGGTATGATGAATACTGCTGTCTCAGGAAAAGTTGCTTCGACCTCGGCTTCAGACAGAGAGCCTTTTTGTTGCCGTTCATGCCATAAAACTTTTACTTCTCAGCTGCTGCTTGCACATCATCGGCGCCAGTCTCACACCCTGCAGCGCCGGTTCATATGTGGCGTTTGTGGAAAGTCTTTCAAGAAGCAGATCCATGTGCAAAACCACATGCGGATACATACCGGTGAGAAGCCATTCCAGTGTTCTGATTGTGGGAAGACCTTCTCATTACTGGCCAATCTGATGAGGCACACGCTCATTCATTCTGGTGTGCGCCCGTACCGCTGTGATGTCTGCTATCGCTCCTTTTCCCAGTCGTCAAACCTCCGTCAGCACAGCCTGCTGCACTCCAGTGCGCCAAGACTCACCTGCCCTGAATGTCCTGCAACGTTTCGTTGGGCCAACAAATTGGCAGCACATCGCTTCACCCAGCATCCGGGAGCCCCAGCTCCGTTTCCCTGTCCTCACTGTGAAACTGGGTTTCTGACTAGGAGCCAGCGGGAAAGACACTGTCTGGAGCAGCACGCCACACAGCTGCAGGCTGCAGAGGAAGGCAAAGAGGCCCACAATCCTGCAGAGGAAAGAAGAGCTCTCTGCTCAGAACCCTCTACCTCAACAACCATAGTTATGGAATCAGGGGAGTCAACCTGCTTGGTAAAAGAGACTTTGGATTGCAACATTTGTGGGAAGAAGCTGAATTCTCCTGCCAATCTGCGACTTCACAGACTGAGCCATTTTGCTTTGAGCCGTGGGTGGCCCAACTGCACCCCCGGCAAGAGACCGAAGATTCACCAGTGTCCCATCTGTGGCAAACTGTTTGTGTCGTCTTCTGCTGTTGCGCTTCACCAGCGAGTCCACACAGGCGAGCGGCCATTCCCCTGCCAGGTGTGCGGGAAGCGCTTCCGTCAGAGCACGCACCTGCGAGAGCACCTGCGCACACACTCCGGTGAGCGTCCATTTCGCTGCGAAATATGTGGAAAGGGTTTCATCCAGAGCATGCATTTGACGGAGCACCGCAGAACGCACACGGGCGAACGGCCACATAAGTGTCAGCTGTGTGGCAAAGCCTTCAAGACCCTTTCCAACCTGAGGAACCATAAAAAGACCCACGCCAGGCAGCAGAAGCTCGACGAGGAGGTGGCTGCCCAGGTTGTCATGGAGACCAGCGCTGCTGTGGCTGTGGTGGACGCTTCTGCAGCTAACTCGCAGCCTCAGCTTATCCAGATCCAAACCTCAAATCTACAGCAGGTAAGAGCTCAAAGTCACTAAACTTCAGCTGCTTAATTAATTGTAGGTCTCACTTTTTGTGCGCGTTTTATTTATTTTTCATTTTGAATTATCCTCCACGGTCGCAGGGCACCCCCACGATCATGTGTAACGAGTTTGGAGAGACCATTGCCATCATTGAGAGTGAAGGAGGGGCACTGCCTCTGGAGCAGGCGCTGGAGATCTACCAAACAGCTCTGGAGAACGGCCTTGCCGTGGACACAGTCGCTGATGGGCTGCAGCTGCTCTGATGAAAAGAATATATAATGAACTGTATGAGTGTATGGACTGAAACAAATGTTTACAATTTAATAATGATTGACGTTATGTAGGATTTACTGGATATTTAGAGATTTACGTTTTGCAAAATAATTATAGTAATCAGACCAAAGTACACGTGTCCCTGTTGATTGAAACTACAAAGATTAGTATTTAACAAACGTGAAAGTGATGAAACGTTAATGTAGTTGATGACCATTGTTCTGTGCCACAGACGACTTTTGTATTAATAAATTTACTTTACTTTGTATGTCAAAGAAGTTTGAGCCAACTTAAAAAAATAAGAATTGGCATTTTGTTAAAACAAATGAAAAACCCCTTAATATCAAAGTTATTATTTGTGAAGGGTCTGAGTAAAATAATGCTTGCAGTTTTCTGACTTGGAATTGTTTTAATATCACCTTAGTATTTGAACTGTTTAAACTATTTGTCCTGGTGGTAGACAGAACACTGGATTTATCTAGCTCAGACTGATTCGGGTAGCAAAACATTTTCAGACATTGATTGGCTGGCAGAGTCCAAATTGTTACTCTATTTCATTAGACTTACTTGGCCTATCCCATAATAAACACTGATGTTCATCTACTTCATCAATGCAGGATATAGGTAAAAAGAAAACCACTCAGGATAAATAAGCTTAAATAAATGGCAAATTTGTCTCAATCACAATTAAAATATAATTTGAACAGGTTACAAAACTTCCCAACAGAAATGTCACTATTAAACTTATTTTTAACTGCATAATGAAGAATACAGATTAACATTTCAAACATTTGTGTTCAAATGAAACAAAAAAGTAAAACACCATTAAAAGGGTTATTTTTGTTCCATTTATGTATTTATTCTTCTGTAATGATGTTTTAAAAGTCAACTTATGGTCAATGACGGATGTTTTTCCATAAATCAATATTGAGTCTACTGACTCTACAGTAATTATTTACAACACAACCAAGTCTTGAACAAAGACACAACCAGTTTAATGTTCTACCAGCTCTCTTTGATTCATCACCTCCCTTTACTTCCCCAGGTTTTTTTTTTCTCCACCAGTCTAAAAAGGGAGGTCAGGAGAGAATAATAAAGTGACAAAAGGAGGAATTGAGGGGAGGACAGAGGTGGAAGGAGGAAATGTAGAAGTGTTCAGGCTATAGAAATTGAGCTTAGCATGGGAACGTGGGAAAGAGGCATACAAGGTTCTCTAAAAACATACGACTTATTACTGTTGAAATGACAAAGGTCCGTGTTTGTATTCCTGTTAAAATAAAGAATAAAAAGAATCACACCACAAGTCCTTGTTGAGGTGAGAGGCCAGTCAAGGGAAGACTACAATGGAGGAACTACAGGTGTGAAGCAGCACCTGCCTCCAAAATTATTATTATCTTTTAAAACAAGCACATGAAAACTGATGCTAGCAGAAATGAAAGGAAATGAACAATGGTTCACTCAAATGATACAAGTAAAAAAAAATAGTACAACAACAAATTGAATATGATATTGTTAAATATAAATCAAGATATAAAAAAAATACAATAAACTGCTTGGCAACAGAGGATTAAAGTCTTTTTGAAGCCTGACCTCTCTAAGAACCAGGATGTGCCCGGTGATTCTGACCCTCTTCCTTCCTTCATGGCTAATGAGAGGCACAGGAATGCTTGGTTCCCACCTACTGGCATCTGTGTGGGTCGGTCCAGGAATGATGGCACCGCCAAAAGTCCACTTCAGTTTGTACTTCTCTACAACCCCTCTTTGAAGGTCTCAAGGTGAGAAAATATCTCTCAAGGTCCACTGAAATTATTTTATTTTATCTTTTGAAGTCAAGTCGCATTGTTTCTGGTTGTTCAGGGACCAGCCCTCGAACATCAGCAGAAACGAGTTTACATACAGCTTGTTCCTCAAACTTACCGCCTTCACTCATCTAAAGGGATTTTAAAACAACAAATATCAAAACATAGATCTACCTCTTTTAAAACCGTTTGATGTCTCAGCCAAAGCAGGTTTCTCATTCCAAAATAAAAACCGTTTCATCTTCAAGGCAAATGAGTGCAGCCGTGCATGATGGTCCTTCATCCACTGGCATTGATCTGTCTCTACGGGGGTTAATACGTAGTGCTAATTCAAGTCTAAAATGTAGGATTTTCTGTCCCACTCCTTTTAGATGTCCAATTTTTGGTGCAAAGTCCACATGTTTAAAAAAATGAGTTTAAATATTGCAAACAATCATGTCTCACTCTCAGTGACTGCACATGGTGGAAGTTCAGAGCATGGCTAGAGATAAGCATGGAGGGTGGAAGAGTACGACGCGAGGAGTTACTGATTGTCCGCCGTCACTCATCTAGAAGAGTCCTGGGAGTCACGAGGATCATCTGGGCTTGTAGCTGTCCCCTGTTCCATCTCTTCATCCTGCAGGTCTCCACCTCCTTTTGCAGATCCCTCTCCTGACTGGGAGCCCGATGGTCCTGGGAGCGAGGAAGTGGAGTCTGAGGGGACTAGAGCAGCGGCGTCAGAGGGAGTTGCTGTCTGCATGATCTTCTGCCGCACCTCCCTGATCTTTAGCTGCAGACACACTTTGGTGGGAAATATGTCGGAGTATCTTGTCTGGAATGCTGCAGTGGCCTGGGCTGGAAGGAGAACGAGTGTAATCGGAAACCAACTCTGAAGCTTGTCGTTTGTACAGAAATGCCTGGGGAGTGTTTGTCTCCTACCTGATGGAAAGAAGCCCTGCTCCTGGAACAGCTGCATGACGAGCGCTCTCCTCTGATCTAGAGTTCGCCGCAAGGAGGAGTACGGCACCTTTTCAAACTCCAGTTCTGCCAGAATGTCTTCTCCATCTGTCGCTGGAAACAACATAAACAGAGAGACTGTGCCGTTAAAAAACTAATCAGAATGTTGAGTGTCGTTATCTTCACGAGGATCAGGAAATAAGACAGAAATAGATAAAAACATCAGTCCAGTTTTGTGATTCATATGTGACTCACAAATGTTTTTAGATAAACCTGTAAAAATGGTTCGACTGAAGCAGACTCCAAATGACACATTTTTTATTATTATTATTTTCAAAAATAAATTAGGTGTTTATTTATTCCACACATTAACTGAAAGGCAACAAATATCACAATGCTTGTGTGTTTAATTTGTGTATAATCAGACAAAAAGTTTAACTTCCTTAACTCAAAGCTTGGAGATGAAACTCAGGTGTCTAAAATTTGTGATGTCTTTAAGATCTACAGTAAAAACATTATGTAAAAATACTTAGCAGTGTTCCTGTCTCACATTTTACACACTAGAACTTTTAAACAAACCAAAGTGAGAACATTTATGGATTTCCACTAAAAAGACGTTTTGAAAAAGTTTTGCTTAGTGCAAATTTTTTTTACTTTGTTTAGAAATTTGACAGAAAGTTTTATTTTAGAAAATAAGTCAAAGCATCAAAGACACATGGCTGCATGGAAATATAATCAAAACAATGATTCAACTCAAAAGATCAAAACATAACAAGAACTCCCTCAGTCTGTTTATCGACCCAATAATCTTCTGTTAACATAAATGGCCAATCTAGAACTAATAGATCACACAAAACTGATTCGATGTATTTGAATGTCACTGACTATTTCATCTTGATTTTCTGAGTTTGTTACCTGCTCTGTCAAAAGTGAAGATATCTCCCTCACACTTGGCAGCACTTTTAGGCGTGTTGGGCTCAGAGCTGCAGCTGGAGCGCCGCCGACTCTTTCTCTTTGGGGAAACTTGTTCATCAGTGGCAGAATCCAAATCTGTAAGGAATTAATGGAACTATTTAAAGACCTAACACAGAAAAAAAAACTATTCAACAACACAACCAGTAAGCTCAAATGCACGAGTGAGACCTGTGGAGTTCTTCCTCTTGCGACGGTAGCTGCCCAGGATGGCACGAGGTGAGGTGGCCAGACTCTGCAGGGTGGGAGAGGGCAAAACCTCCTCGGGTCGAAACTCCGGCAGCTCGGCAAAACGTTCCTCAAAATATACCTCTGAAAGAACCCTGCCAGTCCAACAATTGCACACACACAGAACACAGAGTATATACACACCGTCCTGCAATGTTCTCTACACTAAATATTCACAGAGGCACTGACTCACTTGTCAACAGAGTCAAAGGTCTTCTTCAACGGTGGTGGGCGGGCTTTGATCTTTTTAGGTGTAGGGCAGTCTTTGTCAGACTGTGGAGGTGGCAGAGCAGGTTCTGTGCCTGACGGAGGGGGGAGAGGAGAAGACGGGAGAGACTCCTTCCACCCACCCTACAGAGAAAGATCAGTGCAGGTAATTTATAGGGGAACACGGACCGGACCATCTGCCCGTGTGCACCAGCTGGGTTGTGTTACAGAGAGTGATGCTTCTTCTCACCTCTTTAGATGTTGTGCTGTCCCTGCTTCTGGTGTCAGGGGAGTCTGCGTTGCTGGAGCCCTCCAGGGGTCTGTCAGAGGATGGCAGCTCCTCAGCTGGATGTGCTGATTGAGACTCTGTCTGCACGAACGGCTCAGGATCAAAAGAGAAACGACCGTTTGCTGAAGCTTCCTTCTCCTTTTCCCATTCTCGCTCACGGTCTCTCTCCCTTTCTCTCTCTCTCTCTCTTTCTCGCTCCCTGTCCTTGCCCCGGCCTCCTCCATCATAGCTGCCTACAGGGATGGTGGCCACCGTTGCCTTGACTTTCTGAGGGATCCTGACTGGAAGCTGTGATAACTTGTGTGCACTGCCTGAAAAAAAAAAAAAGAAAAAATGTAATAAGCAGTTAGTAAAACATTATACAACTAATTCAAAATTGTCTAATCACAATTTCGCATGAAAACAGTACAATTAGTAATACCAGGTGCTTGGATCTGAATTGGAGGACTGCAAGGTCGGATGGACACAGCTAAACCACCAGGAGGTGCTGCTGAGCCGCTGCTGATTGAGGTTGTTGTCTGCCTCTCAATCTGTCTGTCCAAATGTGAAAGGACTTCTGGCTGCCTTTCGTTCAGCCTGTCGTTTGATCGATCAGCAGACCTGTCTGGAGGCGGGTGTCTGTCCACCTGTCTGTCTGGATGGAGCTGTGGATGTGGGAGAGTGATGCTTGTAGGGGTTGTTGTGTGTTTGGGCAGGATATGAGGAGAAGTGCTTGAAGGGCTTGAGACAGAGTAGACCACACTGGGGGGCACTGCTGCCATAGAGACCACCCCTGTTGCCATGGTGACACTTGGTGAAGGAGGGTAGATGGCTGTGACTATCTGGCCCCCAGAGCCTGAGGCGGAGGCTGAGGTGGAGGGCTGGGGGGACTGGGCTGTGGCTAAGAGTGGAGGCTGACCTGGATAAAGAGACAGGAGGAATAATTCATAAAAAGTTCCACATGAGAAATGTCTAAACCACATTCTACCACCAATTATTCAAAGAGACTGTCCTCTCTCTTAACAATACAAGTAAAGACACTGCACTGTTGCAGCTGGCAACATGATCATGTGATTTTGTTTTACCTATGAACAGGTACAGAGTAAAACACATTTTGTCCCAAAACATATACACACTAATGTGACTAAATTCATCCATCAAGAGTAAGGACTTCATCATTCAAGTTTCATGGAAATAAAACAGTTCCATACTTTGTTTGGTTTGAACTCTGGCTCAGACTAAATTTAAAAGTAGTCCAGACCAGGGAACTTTTGCACAAAAACTGAATTATCTTGGTTCAGATTAAACTGAACGTTGTTTCTGTTCAAACTTGCAGTGTACACCAGAAAGCTGAGTCGGCTCAGGGTCTGATTTCACTTACATAATAAAACGAAAGTTACGTATGTAACTACGGTTCTATGAATCCCGAATGACCGCCAGAGGGCGGTGCTGAAAGCACTGAATGTT
>JAVKLF010000042.1:6584925-6598557 GCA_034783495.1 Millerichthys robustus
TCGAACGGCGCATGCGCGAAGGGAACATTCAGTGCTTTCAGCACCGCCCTCTGGCGGTCAGCAGGGATGAAATAGAACAAACCACTGTGGCGTTTGCACCAAGACCACCTCCTCCAAAGGAGGTCGTGGTACGATTGTTTCGATCAGCACATGAATGCAATTTTTGTGTGCACATTTACACAAATGAACCACAATAAGGAGCCAAATTAATTCTATTTAAACCAAGTAAACACTGCAGGTATGAAAACACCCTTATTATAAGGGAATGAGCTGACAGGCGATTTGTCATTAGCTTTGGTGTACTTCAGTCTGGAAACAGAAACTTGAAAAACAGAAGTTTTGAATCTCTCCACTAACCTGCAATCAGTGGCTGCACCAGTGTCTGTCCAGGTGGTGCGATGGCTGTAAAGCCAAGTGTTGCTAAGGGTGAGGGAACATATGCAGATCCAGGCACTGGTAGAGCCTGCTGGGTAGGGGAAGAGCCCGTTGTTGTAGAGACTAAGGGCAGGGTGGATGGGACCCCAGGAGTGGATTGGACATAGGTGATTCTGTACAAAAACAGGATGAGTGATCAAACTGAAATACAGCAAATGACATTCAAAATGAAGACAAAAAGAGAATGCAGCAGAGAAGATAACACTTGTAATAAAAATAGCATTTGAAGCGAGGTTTAGCAGTGGAGGCAGATGGTGTTATATAGTACAACAGTGAGACAGACCTAGAATGTAAGGAACAGAGACACGATTAGACGAAAAGAGGAAGACAAAAAGAGAAGTGCTGCAGTGAGGGTCAGTTCATGAGTGTAAACCACAGCAAGTAGCAGCAGATGACTAGTGCTGTGTGCGAAGCTGAGAGGTAGTGTGGGGGTGGGCAGGCAGAGGCAACTCAGGCCACCAGCGTGATGACTAACACATCCAGAATAGAGCTGCACTGTTACAGTAGCATCCTGACAGGAATTTAGCTCCTTGCATTGTCTGCTCATTGCATTTTAAGAAATCTAGCCTGTCCTGCCATTAGAAACATACACAATTTTCTGATGCCAAACATTCTTTATTCCAGCACAATTTAATTTAGTAGCTCCAAAAAATTTTGCCCTTTGAAAATAAGTTTTAATGGTCAAAAACTGAACATTTCCTAATCCGAATGATGGGCAGAACTGTCACAACAAACCTCACCACAGGTATAATCATTTATTTAAAAAGAAATCCTCTCAGTTGAATTAGTTTTACTAGTGATTCTGAATATATTCCTCGAGTATCTAATCTATTCTCGTTCAATGACCGCAGTTTATTTATGCTGCATTAGGAAAAGCACAATGAAAAACCAGCCGTGGTTATTAGTTTAATGTTTGTTTATTATTGGCACATGGAAACTTCTTGTACCTTGTGATTAAGTGTTTTGCTTTTGACAAATTGTTGCTTGCAGATTTTTTTTTACAGTGCTAGAAGCACTTTTGTCACCTCTTCATAGTAGTTTTCATAAATTTAATCCAAAAACGTTGTAATTAAAAATCCTGTTAACTAAAGCGGATGTCACCTTGGCTGTTCCTCGTTAAGTTTATACCACATCTATAAACTTATACATCAAGTTAAAGCTTAGAGTAAGCTAACATAAACTACATCTTTTGAATATAGAACGAAAGCTGATCAAATCAATCAACAATGAGATTATTAGCATGTTTTAATTGATATATTTATCCTTTGTTGCCTAGGACTTCTTGTTAAAAAAAAGTCTCCATGACAACAAAAAAACAAAATGGGTTTTCACACTTTTATTCTAAATTTGGTTCATTCCGTTTTTCTTCGAGAAAATTATTATTTGAACAGTTTAGAGTTTTTGTGCAACAAAACACGACTTAAGTCGTCTGAAGAGGTATGCATCTATTGTACAGTCATTTAGGGAACAAAATGTTAAAAGGTCAGTACAATGAATTAATGAATGTATGAAAGACAATAATGAAAGTAAAATAAAAAGAATGAGCAAACATTTAAAAAAACAATCAATTTAGATTCTGACTAAAAAGGAATATGCACATGTTCTTTCCCAGAAAACAAAATCTATGAAATTTCTCACATCAGCATAAACTACAGCCAGACTACACAAAAAAGTTAAGATGTGTAGTGTGTGAACGTAGCCTTAGTTACATGAAACTATTTCATAACCAACTCTTGTGGTGTTCTGTTTGTATAATTTGTGAGGAGACATCAGAGGTGTGCAGCTGCTTGTCATGTCCTACCTGGTAGGTGCTGAAGGCAGAAGTACAGTCTGTGAAGGGGCTGATCCTGGGGCTACTACAGCAGCTGTGCCCACAGTTACTGGGAAAGGGCTGGCAGGATGCACTGCTCCACCTTGGGGTAGCTGGGACTGGACCACAGGCATGGGAGCAAACTGGAAGATCTGAGAAGGCAGCAACAGGGGAAGTTTTAACCAAAGTAAACAATACAAATCTGTCACCAGCAACACAAGCAGGTAGATGGCTCGTGTATGCTTCTACGTTTAATAGATTGCACTAAAAAAGTGAAGCTTAGTAAAAAGTGCTCTCTGACCTTGCTTCCAGACTGAGATCCATTCTGGACAGGAAGAGGTGGAGCCACAATAGGAAACTGCTGAGCAGAGGCTGCTGCGGTCCTTACTGTTGGCATGGAAACAAGCATTTTACCTTGCAGAACTGGAGACTGAGTTTGAACTGGTGAAAAAACAGAGGAACAGACAGAGGGCATGAGCATATCATTAGGTGTAACCACAGAATACATCTAAATGTTGGTGTTGGCTTAATTTTCACCTCTGGTCCCAGGGCTGACCACACCCATTGTTGGACTGGACGTATATCCTGCTGGTAAACTCATCCCTTGGTGTTTTCCATTGGCCACTTGAGTTGGGGGGACTGTGGGCAGGTTGAAGATACTGGTTGGCTGGCTGAGGTTCTGAGGTGGACTTTTGTGGTTGGGATTAGCAGGTAAGGTGGGTAGAATGTACTGAACTTGTGTGATGGCTTTACCCACAGGTGGTGCCAGGGAAGAGGCAGGAAGGAACTGGGACTGAAGCAGGGGCAGGGGCCCATTGGTTTGGCTATGTGGAGTTGAAACAATATTGGAGGGAAGTGCCTGCTGATGGGATGGCTGAGGCTGCAGGGAGGGGGTGATGAGCTGTACAGCAGACTGTGCAGGCAGAGCCCCTGGTAACACTAAATTAGTCACTACACCACCTTGGCCCATACCTGCACCTACAGGGTTTGGTGATGATGAAGGGTAATACCCACCCCCTATGGCTGCGGCCCCACCTCCTGCTCCCGGACCAATCAGAAACTGTGGCTGCTGCTGGGGAGTTAAGGACTTCCTCTCTGGAGGATGTGGGCTGGCTGAAGGGCCCCCATCTCTAGGCTTGCTGGTGATGGGAAGCGGTGTGCTGATAACTGGACGCATAACATTAGTCACCACTGTGGACGCCACCCTCACCGTGCCAACGCCTAGGAGCTGGTTTGCACCTGCTGATGAGGATGGAGAACCCCCAGCTGCAGAAGTGGACATGACGGGTTGACTAGAGGAGATGGAGAGAGAAGAAGCCTGCACACCTCCACCTCCCTCACAGAGATGAGTGTCCCTACTCTCTCCGTCACCTCTTTCCTTCCTTCGATGGTCTGAAAACCCTCCCTTTCCAGACCTTCCCTCATCATAACGCCTGCTGCTGGGGAAAGAGGACAGTGAGATGCTCCTGCCATGAGGGGTGTGGTGTGATGAAGACGGAGATGCAGAAGAGCAGATGACCGGAGCAAATACTCTCTGTAAAAAGGACATACAGATGTTGTGAAGGACAATTACATAGAAAAAGTCAGTACAAATAAGATGAACTGGAAACAACTTCTGGTATACCTTCCGATCTCCTTCATCTCCTGAAGCGTTCTCACTGTCGCTGTCTGTCACCCGCTCCTTACATTTGAGATCTATGGAACTGCCAGGATAAGGGTCCTCTGTGGAAAAGCAAAACACACTACAGCTACACTTGACTTTCCCAGAAATTTAAATCCTTCATAGATGTGTTCATTAAAACCTGGGGTAATGTTGCACAACATGTTATGCTACCATTACCAATCAGATTTTGCTTGGACGAGCAAAAAAATGTCAATTAGTCAAAACTCCATAGATTATTACAATTTCTGCAGCAACATGATTTCACCAAAATGATTAATAGTTGTCATGAAAGGTCTTACCAACAGCCAATCAGCCAACATTCTTTTCACAACTCCAATTCAGTTGCAAAATTAGTAACTTCTAAACAAAAGTGCTACTCAAAATTAAAACAAAACTAAAATAATTCAACTCTATCAGTTTTCTGCACAGTTTCTAATTGCAACAAGTATCAGTGACACAAAGAGTAATGAATTGACGCTCTGCTGACTCTTTTCTAATACCGCCTAATAAATAAAGCATTGCTGATTCCTCACCAATGACATCATCATCTCCTTCTTCCTCACAGATGACCATACGCTCCTCATCGCTGGTCATGTCCTCGCTAACCCCCCGCTGAGTCTGAGAAGAAGTGGGAGCGTGACTTGAAAACTGAGTGCCACCATCTCCACACATCTGCAAAAAAAAAGGCATGTTGAGATAATTATTCTTCCGTTTTACCTTATTTATGTAAACTATGGTTGTGTGTCTTCTTCATATTGCATTTGCGTGTGTTTGTTTGTGACAGACATTATTTCATGACAGAAAATGCATACTGTCAACTGCCATATCTGTGACAAGTAAATTTGATAAAGGAAATAGAAAGCTTTGATTTAAATTAGGCCACAGTAACAAAAAGGTTATTTCATGTCTGTTTTCCTCTTTTACCTGTGCCAGTTCTGCCAAAGCCTGTGTATTGCCCCTGTCTCCTCGATCTAGGCTGTGCATGGCACTTTGAGAAAAGGCTCTGGGGCGACTAAGCTGGCCCACATGCCCCTCTCCCGTACTCCTCTCAGACACACCCATCAGTCCTGGACCAACACCTTTCAGATCCACAGAATGTGGTTCTATAAAAAAAAGCAAAATAGTGACTTTTAAAGAACATGACAACAGCTCTTTTTATGCGTTTGTGTGAGCAAGAGAGAAGAAAAACCAACCTGTAGTTTCAGACATGCTTCTCTCTCTGATATCTTTGGTCCCTGGGACTCCTCGTCCTTCAGAGCTGGACTTCTTCCTGTCTTTGTTGCACCATTTCCAGTCTGGGTGGGCTTTAAAGTGGGCCTCTTTGACCTAGTAACAAAAACACATTTTAATTTATTAATCAACCTCTTGATTACTGCAATAAACCCAATTTTTCTGTTTCCATATTCAGCCGGGCACCTGAAAGGCCAAGTCGTGGTACTTCTGCTTCTCCTTGGGCCCTAGAGCATACCACCACTCCCCAAGAATCTTGCTGACTGTCCTGTTGTCCTGGTTTGGGTGCCGCTGGTGCACTAACGCTCGGTGCCGCTTGCTGAAAATCATGAATGCATTCATTGGCCGTCGGATGTGATCCTTCTCCCTCTGCAAGAGTGAGCAAAAAAAAAAAGTATAAAGACATTAGATTATCTATTTAAGTGAAAACTGCCTTGATAACTGAGAAGACAATATTACCTTTCCTGGGCTGTTCTTGTCTCCATCTTTGGGAAGTGCACTAAGAGACTGAGTGCGTCTCTTTACTGGAGATGTGGAGAGGGGCTGCTCTGGTACAACACCTGGGAGAAAGCTGAATGACAAAAATAAGACACTCCTTTAACGATATTCTTTTTCAAATGTGTTCCTGGAGGTTGCAATTACTTAAAATCATTCATTTGTTTTTTGTGTATTTGTCTCTAAAATTAAAAAATGGATTAAGTTGGCACTTTACATCAACTTCTATTTCCCTTAAAACTCTATATATTTATTTTTCCATAAGATCTATGAACATATTCAGCACATAGCCCATTATTTTCAATGGCTGACAGCCTGGACACTAAGTTACATATTGTTAGAGATCAGAGATGAAATGCTTTCGTTTCTGTCTGCTTTGTTCTGGCATTCGTCTCTTGTGCCCAATTTAGAGCAAAAATACACAAAATATCACACTAACCCACTTCATGTGTGGGTACACTGCATCACAAAGAAAAATGACTGTGAAGCCTGGGTTGGACACTGCCTTATATTAAACAAACAATTTTTCAACATTTTTCATATATGCTGTTTGTAGTTACGTGTCCCTTTAACTGTCTTTACCAGCGAAATTCCAATGAAACAACACACACAAAACAGAACTGATCTTACAGGTCATCCACGTCACTCTCAGTTTCGCTGTCTGGCTTCTCCTTCTCTGCATCTCCTTTCTCCTTCTCTGGAAGTGGCTCATCACAGGAGGGGGGAGGCCGGGATGGGGGACCTCTTTCCACGGTGGGAGGTGCCTCTGCAGCCTCTTGTGATAGCGCTGCCACCCCTTGACAATCTGAGGAAACAACATTCAGACAAAGTAAATGACACATGATGTACAAATCTAAGTGAATGCTCTGGAATTTTATTTAATTTTTTAAAATAAAACCGGTGACAATATAGTGTTAAGAGTTATTTGTTTCATTAGAAAATACCTGTCTTTAGAGTGGCTGCTTGAGGGTGGTTGACTGGATGCTGACCCTCTCCTGGCTGAGCTGGAGCATCCGATTGGGTGGGAGCCAGAAAAGGAACCAATGAATGCCAGGGGAAGACTGGAACTGATCGGGGCTCCACATTGGTCCACACTGCAGAGGAAAACAGAAGCATTTAATCACATCACATCATGTCTTTAACTTCATACTACCCCTCAATGATCTAAACAAAGATTTCCAGAAGATGCTCTTATCTTATTTGGGATGTTGCACAGCTCTCAGTGCAGCACCCACACTTATGTTGCAATTCTAATCAAATGACCCACTATGATAATATCTTCAAATTAGATTGAAAAGTTATCATTCATCATGATTTTATATGCAAGTAACTCAGACACAGGCCACTACTGGATTTTTGTTTAGCGGTTTATCTGGTTTTCATTTGGAAAAGTGCCAGTCCTTGTGCCAGTACAGAGAAAATCTGTACAGCCACAAAAGCACTCCTTCATCCACTTAAATGGTTAAGTCACTCCAACAAGAACAGATTCAAAAGTACCCAATTTCTTAATAGGCAAAATGAAGAACAGAATCTGTTACACTCAGTCTGAACAAACAAACGAATAAAAGGCTATCCAACTTAAATAAAAGCTTCTTCACAAAAGCTCTGAGTAATGTAATGAATCCATTTAAAAACAGGCAACACTCCTGGGTTGCACAATGCTGTAACTGAACAGAAATGAATATGTGATGCATTTGTGCAGATTTGGTTAAAATGATGTTCAGCAGCTGTTCTACAAAGAGAAATATACACCACATGTACTAACCAAACATGCTTAATCCTTGACGAAGATACTGGGGATTCTCTGATGAGAACATAGTTGAATGAAATCCTTGACTTGTCTCCAAAAGAAAAAAAAATATTCGTGATCTTTTAAAATCGTCCTTTAATTAGCATAAAAAATCCAAGAAGGGCAACATCTGTAATCCAAAATTTAGTGCTCGATATTGCTGGGAAGCTCTCAGATAACCTGGCATTATGAGAATTGTATGTGGCACAGACACGATGCCCTGTTTGTATTTAAAAGACAGAAACTGAGTCCATATTTGCGAATCGCTGAATGCCGCAATCTATCACGAACACGAAGCGACGCAACAGTCAGCGGATAAAATGTACTTGAAGTAAAAAAAAAACAAACACATACACCAAACTTTTGTCGGATTTGTGGGATCTCAACGATGTAAACTCGACCCACTGGTAACATAAATGTAACTGCAGGCAGAGTTCCGCCTTCCTTTGGTCTAATTACCCCCGATGCCCTCTCTCCCTGTTTGTTTACATGAGCAGCTTGGTTAGGAAGGGGTTAACAAGGCCTCGAGCCCGTCCACGGCCTGGGTTAAAACATCCACCCGGGCACTACGCAGTCTTTCTGGGCCACGTCAAACCGACCTTTGCGCTACATTTTATCTGCGGGGAGGGAGAGGATGGTTCGGTAGGTTCTGGGAGGCACATTAGTCTGACCCCCCTCCGAACAAAAGCTGCTGAAGGATTGATGTAGGACTGAATCGTGAGTGTCCACGGTGCTGAAACGAGCAAAAACCGGGCAGGGTGATAAAAGCTGGTCTGTTTTCAAGTTGCAGGAGTTTCAATTGCTTTATTAGTATAGGTTCACTCCTTTGAGACCATTATTAATGCCTGCTAATTCAAATAAGAAGCCACAAGAGTTCAATTTTAGCGGTTTCTGGTAATAACTTGAGCCTCAAGTGAACCGTTCCGAATTGGACCAACCTCTCGGGAACGCCCCTGGTCGTGCACCCGGCGTACCAGAAGCAAAAAAAAAACAACCTACGATTATTCTCATGCCCAACTATAAAAGCTGTGTCCACTTGTATTGTAAATGCCCGAGTAATTAAAAAAATAACCGTTTAACAAATGTTGAACTAAATATATATTTATAGTAACTCAATGAAATTGCGAATGCACCTGTTTTAATCAGGTAATTAGGCGAACAGACACTACAAAATCAGCTGAATGAAGGAATCTCATCTAACATGGGCTTAATTCTTAAAAACACACACGCATAAGTAGATTCCGTAAATATGGTGCATTCATCCATCACCCTCTCCCTGCTTTCAAACTCGCTCTTTCTCTAACATTTTCGCACTAACCAGAGCTTAGAGCTCGTGTTTTCGGGTTTCAGTAAGCTGCTCGTATCCTACCTGGCCAATCTGGCCACAAAGCTAAGGCGTGATAACGGACCGATAAAGACTACAACACGGCGATAAAAGCAGCCCACGGTGAAGAGTCCTGGCTCCAGTCAGCGGGGAGAAGGGGGAGTGAATCGTAGTTGCTTGTTGTATTTTTCTTACGCCTCCTGTCCGTCTCCGTCAAGTTTCAAAAGCAGCAAACGAGTGGATGGTGTAAAGATGCCGACCCCGAATTCGACGGGGGAGCTTTAAAAAAGAAGCGGCGTTTGATTAAAGAGAAAATCCGTCGGTCTGCAGCAGGTTAGCTAACACTTCGTGCGGACGACATCCGCGCGCTCTGTCCGGTCCGTGTATAGTTGTTGTTTTGGCCCAGAAAAGTCCTAGTATGGTATCTCCGAGGCTCCCAGCCTGAGATTACACCTTTATTTTAATCCGGTTCTGTCTCGCTACCCTTTCTTTCTGTTTCCCTCCCTCTTCCTCTTGTTGTAAACTAGGCTGCTTGCCCCCCCGTAGTCGTTTCCCCCCTCCTCTTCTCATCCTGTCAACCTCGCCCAGCCTTGTCCCGCCCTCCTAAGCATTTGTTTGCCTATTTGCCAACACGACAGTCTGTCATCAGACCCCCGCAAAACCTGATTGGTTGGGATGTGCGCTGGAATGCCAGTCATATGCAAATGTTACCCGGCTTTACGATGACAGGATCAGCTCAACTCACGACATGAATCCGTTGTAAAAATTTAATAAATACAATTTTTAAAATATTATTTCCCTTATAAATACAGTGAGGAAAACTATCTATTGTTCAGATAAAGCTTTATAAATTAGTATTTTTTACTGTTTCTTTCAAAAAGTCCACCCCTAGATCGTGTCATTGGTGGAGGAGTCGTAGTAAACCTTGACTGACGGCTGAGGCAGCAAATCAGATGCCGACACTCAGTTTTAGGACAACCAATAGCTTAACAGAAGTAAGAAGGGAGCCATCCCCATTACACATCCCCAGCTTCGACTTTAATACCTATAAAGACCATACATGCAGGGAGGCGCCAGCGTGCAACTTAATATTTACTTGTCATGGTGAATGTATGCACAAGAAGTCAGACTGAGGGGTCAGTATATTAGTTGACTCTGTATTAAAAATGTTAATAATTTACTAAAGTATTTCTGTTTGATTTTTAATGATAACACTGTCTCCTGCAAACTAAACTGCTTTTTCCAAACAAACACATGTAGATACACTATGAATTGCTTCTAGCTCTATTTTACTTTCGAAATCACATAGACAAGTTCACATAGTTTGCCACCACTAATTTGAAATGTGTAATTTTTCGATAGAACACCCACAAAGGCACAGATAAAACAAACCATGCAGGGATGGTTGAAAAGAGAGGGAAAATGGGTGGCACAGGCTAAGACTAGAGAGGACCAGAGGGTAAAAATAGACTGAGTAATTTTCAGCAGGAGAGGTAAGGGAGGGCGGGTGAGATGAGGGAGTGGGGTGGAGAGAAAAACAACTTATGAAAACAGAACTTCTCATACAGAATGGAAAGGTGAGTTAGGGATCAAAATGGAGAGAAGAGGAGGACATTTAAAAGTATTTCTATTACATAACAGCAAAAAATAAAAGTGATTTTAGATGTGTCACAGTGTAAGAGTCAAGAAGTCATGCTCAGCCTGACTCATGTTAGAAAAATACAATAAAGGGAGGGACTCACTTAGCTGTTGCAGCCAGTCGGTACATCAGGAGTGATAACTGACCAATAGGGTTGTAAGAAGCCACTGACAGCTGCTGCACTCAGTAGTAGAAACGTTAACTGTTGCAGTCCCAACTTGCACTTTTTTTATTCAAGAACAAGTAGTCTCTGTGTGTGTGTGTCTGCATTTGGATCTTTGTAACTAAGGTTATTGCATTAAGAAAAAAAGATGACTCTGGTAGAAAGAGTTAAAAAGACTGCCAGACAGTGAGCGAGAGATTAGGGTTTATTAGCTGCTACAAGTCAATCCAGCTAAAAGTGAAGGAGAGGAGTTGGAAAGCCTGACAGTGAGTCAAAAGCAACAAGGGTGAGAGATTACATGAAGTTAAAACTCTGGATAAACAGGTCAAACCTTTAGTTATAAACAACATGGTCAATTATGCATACTGTATATGTGACTATATATATGGCTACTAAGTTATCTCTTTAACCAGGATTGAATATAAAATAAAATGAATGTGATAAAGAATGATGCAGATACTATTGCAGAGACTGTTTTGATGTTTACATGAGTACAAATGATAAGCAGACAAGATAAGAAAATCTTAAAGCTGCATGTGCATAAAGTTGCACAGGAAAGGCAAGGGCAGCATGAGAAGATAGCGGGAAACCACACAATTCTAGCTTTTAGTTGTTTAAAAAAAATTTAAGAGAAGGTGTGAAGCGACACAGTGAAAGAGAAATACCCCATAAGCTGAGCTTAACTGTCTATCCTTGGTGTTGTGCTGGCAGTGTAGTATTTGTGTAGGTGTTCAGCACTTTTTGCTGGCTGTCTCCTCTTGCAGACGTCATGCTTTTAATGTTCATAGGTATGCATGTGTCTATACCCCGCAATTACATCTGTCAAATGCACATGATCCCACAGAAGTAACTTTTCCTCCTCCCCTTTACCTTTCTCTGGAGCTGCACAAGAGCACTGCATTCTCTCTCCCTCCTCATCCCTTAATTCATCTTCCACCCCTGTGCTCTGTGTCTCTCCCTCCCACAGCCCACCGTTTGCTCCGTCCAATTATAACTCAATCTACCAGTTCTTTGCAGTTACCATGGCAACAGCTATGTTGGGCACATGTTTCGATACCACCCATGGTCACCAATTTGCCATAGATCACAATACACTGCCTCAAAGTGAAACAAATTATTTTTGATTGCTAATGGACACAGACAGGGGTGTTTTTGTGCAACAGAAACAACATTGCCTTTTAAGATTCTGCCTTTGGTGGAGATTGTCAGAAAGTTTGGAACACAATGTTCCCATTAATTTGTCCAGGCTTGCAAATAAATAAATACTCCTTGATGATTGAGAACTAAAGAAAGAGTTGAGGGGGGGACTCCTCATCTATGGGTATATTTACAGCTTCATTAATCCTATTAAAAATTATTAGCAGAGTGGAAAATATCTGAAACAGAAACTTGAGACCACAGGAGACATGGGTCAATTAATGAGTGAACTCACTTGTAATATATGCTTTTGGCCATTTGGGGGCACTACTAGCCTGCAGATAAATAGGTAGGAAAAAAGCAGCACCAGAAAACTAGTGCAATGACTGTGAAGCCAAAGATGCAAAAAGAAGGAATGGATGAGAGAGGAGTGAAGGAGAGGGAAGAAATTCTGAAGCAAAATACAAATGATTTTGAACTTTGTTTGATAAATAGATGAAAACTATGATCTTCTCAGATCAATGAACCTGAGCTGGACATTGGCCTTAAACAAGGAAATAATCTGAATTTGCTTTAACTTCATGCATGAACTCAAAGTCTTGGAGCCCCATCAGACTGAGAAGCCCCACAGCATCAATACAATCTGAGGATCTCCTTTGTGAATGTGTCATCCAACAGAAAAATGGATTAGTGCTGCACATGACTTTTAGTTATAAGTCTTGAGGGCTTCACACATGCTCCAGAGTCAGTCTAGATGGCTGTGTGATCCAGATGTGGTTGTTGCCATGGCCAGGGAGGATATGCGGGGCTTTAAGTGTTACGTAAAGCAGAGGCGGGAGGGAGTGGGGATGTTATTCCCGGGTATCCGTATCCGGGTAGACCAGGACGAGGAGAGCAAAGTGGAAAGGAGGGGATGCGAAGCCACCGCAATGCGATGAAGCAAAGGGTTAAAAAAAAAGTCATCATTCTTTAGAAAGAAAAATCAAAATTGAGATGGATGAAGGGAGATACAACAAAGAGATAAAAGTGCAAAAAAGTGTATTCACGTGTGTGTGGCATGTTTACTCAGGGCTTCGCAAACAGTGTGCGCATGAATCTGTGTCAGTGACATAACGAAACATATTAAATTATGCATTCTCCATAATGCAAAAACGTTGTTCTTTAAATCATCTCTTACAATGTAGCAATGACGCTTCAATTTTAGTAAATCAACATATATAAATGTGAGATACTTAAAAACATTCTGAAGATCATTTTTAACCACGAAGCACAGTGTGTGAGACGCAGTTTTGTTACATAGAGTATTTGTGCAGAAAAAAAAGGTGCACTGCACATGCACTTTCTCCTCCAACTTTAGAGCAGAACTGATGAAAGCTGTTGAACAAGAATGTGACTCCCACAATCAGTAAAAATACAACAATAATAATAAACTAACAAAACAAATAAATAATCATTTTAAAATAAAAGTCACAACAAAGACTTTTGATTTGATAAAAATAAAAACGCCACTAAAACTGTTCAGTCACCTAAAACTTTCAGAGGAAGCCCTCTGACTATCCAAGACCATCTCTAGTGTCAGGAAATGTTAACTAAAACAGGCGTAACAAGAAGGAGGCGTCACGATGTGTTGGTGTGTGAACACATGTGAGAGAGCTGATGTCCCTCCTCTTGGAGTAAGAAAGACACACAAGTCTATGTGTCACACACATGAGCACACACACGGGCACACGGGGACTGCTACTTGTACCCATGAATATACTGCATTATGTACAAAATACATCAGCATGATGTTTGGTTTGTTGCCATGGCAACAGTCGTGTAGTGCTCACATATCATATCCGGTTCTCGGTAATTGACACTTTGTTGGTCCGTCTTCTACACACACACACACACACACACACACACACACACACACACACACACACACACACACACACACACACACAC
>JAVKLF010000042.1:6647960-6659727 GCA_034783495.1 Millerichthys robustus
GTGTGTGTGTGTGTGTGTGTGTGTGTGTGTGTGTGTGTGTGTGTGTGTGTGTGTGTGTGTGTGTGTGTGTGTGAAATTTCTGAGAAAACAAAATCTGGCAGGATTTAAAACCACACTGCAGGCAATATTACACAATGATTAGTTTCTCTGCTGAAAGTAACCATGTTCATGAATGTAAAGATGTAAATCAGAAAGAGCCATTATATAATGACCTGTTTGATGCAGGTACATCCCACTTTGCCCACCAAAATGCTTTGTAGCCCAAAGTCCACCTGTGGGTGTCTGTCACAAGAGAACTTCTTGTCACCTTCAATTGTGGGGTGAGCTTTATTTCCTAAAAATACTGAACATTTGGGTGAAAACCCCAAACTTTGTATTGTGTTGTTTGGGCTGATCGTGAGCAGTTTTGTTGTCTGTTTATAATGTTTAGGTGGGTGGAAAGTGGCAAAGTAACATCGAAGTGAATGCCAGGATGCAGGCTTTCCCAGCATAACACTGAACTGTACCAATGCGAACAGAGCTGCTCGATTTATTTGTTTGTGCTCAAAAGGTTAAGCTGATTGGAGCTTTTATAAATTCACATGCAACTTTGCACGTGACTGCAGGTGCTGCAAGGTAGCCGAAATTAAAAATGACACCGACAAACTCCAACTAAACCAGAAAAACAAGTCCACAATAGCAGCGAGACACTCAGCATGTGTATATTTATGTGTGAGTGTGCGTCAGTGCTGACTCAGTGCGTGAATGTGTTTGTAATTCAGCCTTCAACAACGCAAACTCTCCTCCATTCTCTTGTCTTTCTCCTGCTCTCTCTCAGTGTCTCCTAGCAACCAGACACTTACGGCCTAAAAATAACTCCCCAGAAACGAACAGAACAAAAAAATAAAGCATAAACGGCAATTAATCCTTTCAAGCCTGGAACACCGACACAAATAGACCAGGTATTAGAGAGGAAAGAGCAGGGCAGGAGTAAGGCAGCAAGAGATGAAGAGATACAGAGACAAGGGGAAAAAATAAGTGGGAGGTAAATCTGCCAGCAACAGGTAGTTGTCAGGAGACAAGTAGGGCCCTATGATTTCTGCATTACGGAAAACACAGACTGAATTTAAAAAAAAAAAAAGTTTTGAGGTATTTTGGCAGCTGGTACCTGCCATTACCTAGTTTTGTACACGGAGGTGGGCTCCCCTCCCCAAATCGACATAAAACAAGAATGATGAGGGCTCCCTGAAACACCAAAGTCATCCAAAAAAATTTGCGTAAAGTTTAGGGCAGAACAATACCTGCGATTTGTATGAATCTGGAAAACAACTTTTCAGTAAGTTCTTTTACATATTCCTTTAGGAAAAAATGAACAAGCTTTGAAAATTTTAATAAAGCACCTCAAACAGGGAGAGGCTCTGCCAAAACAGAAGTAAAACTGAGCTTAGATCGTTTTCGATAGGCAAGTGTGCACAAATTGAAACTCTAAAGTATTATTATTTTTTTACTTTTGAATTCCTAGCAAAAGCATTTAATATTTTGCTGATCCACAGCAATTTGTTATACTTGTGAAAATGAAATAACAGCCATTCAATTTAGAATTTTGTGGCTATTTGTTTGTTAAATTTTTTTGTCAGTGACTTTATAATTACACACTTTTAATAAATATGGTTAATAAATATGGTTAAAAGGAAAATATGGTATTCAGGGGGAAAAAAAGTGCCTTACAGTGTGTCAAAGTAACCGCACAGTCCTACAAAAAGCTGGAAAAAGTTCATTAAAGAAAAGACAACTTCCTAGAGCTGCAGCAAATGCTACTTGCATTCTATTCTGCTGCAGAATTTTACTTGAAGCTACACTATTACTAATAATAATGTATTTCTACAACTTTAATTTTATTTGGCTATTAGAGAATCTCTAGAGGAGAGCATGTTTTAATCACAAACCTTGAACTATAGATACATAAAACCATCTGAAATGATCCAGTTTTAAAATACTTTTGCTTTGGGTGTGAGACATCAGCTCAGTCACTGTCTGTCAAATCTTACACCAAAGGAGCAGAAGGCTCAGTCATTCTCTGATGTGAAGAAACGAACAAACGAAAAAAAGACTTGGTGAAGAACCTGCCAGACTACAGACATCGGACCACATTTTCATCCTACAGTTTAATACAAATGTTTATTCATTATTCTCACTCAAATAGATGTGTTCACACAATAAACCCACAGAAAATCAAAAAGTATCATTCAGATTTCTCTTTTCTCTCAATGTCCCAAATATCACAAACAGAAAATCCAGACAAATCCTGGACATCCTGGCTCATTCAACAATAACAAAAACAAACATCTTAATACCACTCCAACTGAGGAATAACAGTTGGCAGCACTGTTTTGAGAAAGAGACAACTTGGCAAACAAGACTGTAACCAAATCTAATTTAATGTTTATTCTGATGGAAAGACTCTGCTAAGAATATCTACATGAATCTTAGTCATGAACTAAAACTTACAAATAAGGAGAATGCACAAGCTAAAAAGTGCAGGAAATTTGTCTGAGTAAAATTTATTCAAATGAAAAAGAAAGTTTTACTCAGAGACAGATAACATTTGGTCCCTCAATAAAAAGAATAAAACTTCCTCTTTTAATTGAGCTGTTTTTCACTAGTCAAATCTCCTCAAAACAGAGTTAATATGCTAATGTATTTTACTCTATTCTGTGCAGTTGGATAGCTGTATTGATTGCTCTGAAAATTTGCTCCACTCTAACTCTAAATATCACTCTTTTAGTCTGTAGTAGAACAAAAACAGCTCTATTTGAGAAAAAAAAATTTTAATTCTTGAAAGATCGCTGAGCCAATTTTCCTGTATACCTGCACAAGGTCATCCTGAATACAATGAAGACATCTCTGGCTATTGGTTAGCTAATATGAAACCAAATCAAAGTTTAAACTCAGATTATTGATTCCTATTCTGAAACGGCAAAACATGCAGACCTAACTACTCCTAAATTTAATTCACCGGGATTTTAAATCTTGACAAAAATGCAGAAGAAAACGACAGAAGTAACGTAACATACTGAGATGGCGGTCTGAATGTTGAATGTGTTGATTCATATTAGTGTTCATAGATTACCTTGTGTGCAAACCTATAAGAGCATCAACAGGAGTTGGTGTCAGGATGCTGGTCTTAGACCAAGGGTGTCAAACTCTGGTCCTCAAGGGCCGCTATTCTGCATGTTTTAGAGGTTTCTCTGTGATTGAGTTAACTTCAAATTGTACAGAAGCCTGTTAATCACCCATTCATGCAAACCAGGTGTGTTAGAGCAGGAAAACCGCTAAAACATGCAGGATAGCAGCCGTCAAGGACCGGAGTTTGACACTCCTGTCTTAGACGCTGTGTTGGGTTGCTACTGATTTATTTCACAACTAAAGGCTCGGCATGGCCTCGCTCTTTGTTTCTGTTGTGATTTGTCTCCTCCTTCTTCCAAAAGAAATAAACAAATGAAACAAAGTAAAATACAACTGACTCATGAACACATGCAAGTAGACCTGCAGTTTAGTGCCTGAAGCTAACACATTCCACAGTGAATTAACATTCTGGATGTTCAATGGCAAGTATGAAACAAGGCAGAATAACCAGGTTTTCCAACAGGTGTCTTAACAAGTAAGAAAAGGTTATCTCTGTTCCTTCAAATCATTTTATGTGTGAATGGGAGAACTGTAAAGCACTTGGTAAAACTTTAAACAGTTAGGTAATGTTAGTTAATTAAATAGTTAGTTAATGCTGATTTGATTCGTTGTTATGCTTTTTCTGATGGAGCCATCTCTTGTGAAGGTAAAAGGACTCTGAAGGACATCATGAATTCACATATAAAGGTAGTGAACTTACTGAAGCCTGACACAATGTTAGGTAAGTCAAAGCAGTTCTTTCTGAAAACTCTGTGCTTTGTTTGGTTTTAGTATTTATTTGAATCCTAAAGAATATATCCTAAGTGCTTTGTATTGGTTTTTACACTTTTCAGATGATGAATCATGAGTGAAATGGTAGAAGTTTTACATCGATTATATTTAGAAAGCCAATTATCCACTTTTTCACTCTCATACATGCAAATAGGTTTAGTTTTATTCAAGTAATTGTAATAAAAAACAGACCATAATTGCAAACAAATCTCACCACAACAGTTGTGATTAACTTTTCAGATACTGGGCATTACTGCTTTTTCAGATAAAATGAAGCTAAATTTACACTTAGACAAATCA
This sequence comes from Millerichthys robustus, assembly GCA_034783495.1. Lineage (NCBI taxonomy): Eukaryota > Metazoa > Chordata > Actinopteri > Cyprinodontiformes > Rivulidae > Millerichthys > Millerichthys robustus. The sequence continues at coordinate 6,652,197 of JAVKLF010000042.1, forward strand.
TTATATTACAGCACCTTATAATAATAGCGTATGGAGATATCCCAGTAAAATTCTGCATAAACTTTAGACATTTAATTTTGATAACTTTATATAAATCCATAGAACAATAGTTATGTTTTTGCTGTTATACAGTATCTATCAGAACATTGTATCACATAGGCTACAAAATGGCTGTAGGATTTCTGTAGGATATCTCAAATTCTGAAGATGTACAGACCCTGTGGTGTGAAAATATATGTCTTATAGGACATTAATTTGCTGAACAAACAGATTAATGCTTTAAATTAAATTTAACTAGATCTGTTTGTACCTTATGCAACTTAGCTAATGTAGTGTAGAAATGTGAAAGGATTTTGTTCTCTATAAGTTCTTTTAAGCTCCGCAAAATCTTGTCACTGCTTTGAAAAATGCATGCTTGGAGAAAAACTTTCTTCTTCTCCTGTGGCAGAAAAAAAGATTGGGATTAAAAAGTCTTCATATTCATGTTCATGTTCATGTTCAAAGACTCAAACTGGAAGCCTGGGGATGTACTGTGAGTGTTTGTTATGTAGTTGCATGTTGTTCAGACTACAGGTGAGAGTGGAATACGTTGTGAGCCATGGGGAATTATATTTTTCTCACTGCTCTACGGCTGCTAACCGTGCTGATGATGGCTTGCATTCATGAGGTGTTATTCATAGAGCAGAAAGGTAAAAAAGACATACACCTTTGTGTTTTTTAAAAGCAAAAGTAAAATCAAAAGAAAAATGTTTTTGTTTTCTAGAAAATGAGTGTTTGACAGTGCTTGTGTGCAGAAAACATCATTGGAGTTTGACTTGTTGACCGATGTCAGCGATTTCCATCCCACACATATGCATAGACAAGTGCTCCCTCCCAGACTGAATGATCACCACAGGGAGAGATAAACCAAACTTTGGGGTAAAGTGGAGCTCTATTGGTGTAGTATTCTAAACAGGCCCGTGGGTGCTGACACAACAGGAGACAGTGGCAGCTTGCCAACCACTACTGTTGTTCTTCACGCTTTCCTGCAGCTTGGGGAGCTAATGGATGGATATTTACAAAATTTAGGGATGGGAAGTATGCATCATAATGATGACAAGACAAAAAGACAGAGGCCAAATGTGCTTTGCTGATTACAGCATAAAAGAGCTGCATATTTCCCATCATATACTTTTAAGCATAGTTTAGGTAGGGCTCTATGATTTCTGCAATATGGAAAACACAGACGGAATTGCAAAATTTACCAAACAAAATGGAATCCAGTATAAAAAGAGGAATCTCATAGAATGTGCTAATTTGGGCAAATTTCTAAGGAATTTTGGCTGCTGCCACCCTTTTGCTACCTAGTTACCGGAGCTTGTCCTCAAGTCAAGGCTCATTGAAATACAAATGTATTTTAAAATGTGAAGCTTAGCGAAAGTTTAGGGCAGAACAATACTCCAGTGATTTATTTAATTTTTTTGAATCTGCAAAACAATTTTCCTGTAAATTTTTTCAGCACATGATTGGGTGGACATGTAAGAATACATGAGATAACCACTTCCAGTCAGACCCAATCAGAAACAGGGAGAAGCAGCAAGCTTAAACCAGGGCTATTCAAACAAATTGCTCTGGGGGCCACAGGTCCTATATGGGGCTGAATATCCAGCAGTTGAAGTCATTTCGAAAATATAAGGTCATTTTTTACATATATAATTACATTTGTAGTAGTGTTCCCAGAAAAAAATATATTTTATATATAAATTGTGAACTTCAGATGTCCAAATAAGACAATGTCATTTTGCAACTCCTTGCATGTCATTTTTCTACAAATGGCTTCCTGGAACTTAACAGGTATTTCTCCAATATTTGTTCTATATATTGTTTTTTATGAACTCATCCAAGAGCCAGAGTGATGTCAGTTGAATAGCCCTGTCTTTAACACTCAACGACATCAGTATAAGCAAGGCATGAAATGAAATAACAGACATTCAATTTTGAATGGCTGTTATATCTATTTATTTATTTCTGAGAAAAAACTTTTCTTGTTTTCTGGTGTTAATTCTTTGAATTATTATTTTTCAGTCACTTTATAATTACACACTTTTTAAGTTGATAAAAATGGTTAAAATGAAAATGTGGAACTCAGAAGTAAAAGAAAATGCTGAGTTTAAGAAAATGAATACAAAAAATACATTTTGGGTAAAAATAAAACTGAATTTGTAGGGCTCCATTCAAGTTATGACAAGTACTATAACTGCTAGTGTTGCCAGACTATTTACAGTAACTTCACAAAACTGTAAAGTACAAAATGCAATGCTTCATTGTCAGATTACCAACCACAGCACACTAACAATCTTTTGCAACTTTTAATTAACTCTGCTGCTACTTAGTGTGTTAAATGTTCTCTCATTCTCTCACACACACACGCACACGTATTTGACATTTTATACTATTTCCCCCTAAGATATTGACTTTTTAAGTACTGTATACAGCCAAGCACAAAGTCGACAGAGTAGACAGGGAGGAAAAAAGATAAAAATGACACTGGGACTGTTGTTGATTTCTAGCACACAGCAGTAAACCTGTATTACATAAACTGCAATGTCCCCAAAAGTTCTAATTGTCATACCCATAAAAAAAAACCTCTATTACATAAAGGGAATCTGTAAAAACAAAATAATCCTCCCTGAAATTTGTATTTGTCTGTGTATTATATGTACAAATGCAGCACTATTGGTTTGTGCAGCAGCCCACATTTGAGTCTTGTGGGCTAAAGCCATTGTAGCACACAAAATATATTTTTTAATTATTTTAGCTAAATATCTGTTAATGGGACACAACCTTACAAAGTGGCTACACAAAATATTGTAAGACTAGAAAATTGAGTTCTAAATGGTTTCTGTAGGAATGAACAGTACCAAAACATTTACATTACTTCCCTAAATCATATCAACTGATTCTTTCTTTCACTTCTTGTCAGTTCCTAAATCAACCCCCATTTGCAGCCACCGAACTTCTCCCTTGTGACAATCCACCCGTGCGCTTTCCTGCCATTCCTTTATTGCAGCTAATTTTAGATGAAGGCAAAAAAATCTGTCTACATTGGATACTCAGTCTACAAAATGTGTGTGTGGGTCTTTGTGTTTGAGAGGGCACACTTGAGACTGAGACAGAAGTAAAACGTGGAAAAGGTCAAAGGAAAAAGAAAGTGGGGGTAGTAAAATAAGTGAAGAATAGCTAATAAAAGAAAAGGCATAAAACAGGCAGGACAAAGATGAAGTAAAGGTCACAACCACAACAAACCTTCAACATGACTGAACTTTGAGTGTTGAATTTTGTGGCGATATCCTCCACATTTATTTACTAAAGGAGAAACACGTGCACAACAAACTGTCATACACAACACAACACAATCATTAAGCTCAGTTTACCATAGCAAGAACAGGCATATATACAGTGCTTGAACTTGGTTCTCTCTTTGGGGAACATAAATTAACTAAATGGGAAAAATTTGTTGTAGACAATTTAGGAAACCTTATAAAAACAGAAGTTGGTTGGACTTTTTGGTCAAGAAAAATCCAACCACAAAAAGAAAGGAAAGCTCACAATTTACCTTTTTGCCAAAGATGCTTCATTACTTTTAATATTATTATTATCATTATTATTGTTATTATTACTATTATGCTTTAATGAGACTTGGCAGCAAATTAAATTAAAAATTTAATGGAAACGATGCCAAGTTAGGTAGAGTTTAAACTAAATAGTGACTATCTATTTGACTACCTATACTTGAAATAAATAAAACAATTGTAGATTTTAAAAATTAATAAATAATAAAAATAATAATACATTAAACTTATATAGCGATTTTATGGACACTTTACACTGAAAGATGCATCACACTCTCACTTCAACATACACATAGTCATGGAAAAGATTCTGGCAAACATGACGGTGCGTCGCAGTGGGGTTTGAGGGGGGACACAGAGGGCAGAGCACAGCATGGTTATGGGTGTGTGTTTATCCCATCGTAAACAGTGACAAGAGACACAAGCCGTGTCACCACCTGTCACTGCTTCCTCTTCTTGTACAGTTTTTACCTTTTATTCATTTCCCCTCAGTTTCCTTAAAGTTATTTTCCTGCACCTTTGCCTTCGTCGAACATTGTTACCACCCACCCCACACCCTACTCACAACTCGGTCAACTCGTTAAGCACATCTCATAGAGCCGATTAAGTAGTGTTGATCAGCCTTATGTAACACCTACCTCTGGCACACATTGCTGTCAGCCAGCATAACATCTTTGTGCCCCGTGTGCAAGACATTTGGCAAAATCAGAGGAGGAAACTTGATCCTAATGAACCATCCTCTCCATTACGTATCTACAGGCACACACACGTGCGCGCCCGAGCGAGCCTGTGTACATCTATTAATGTAGCACTCAGCCTTCTTGGGTTTAATCCAAGTCGGCACATGGTCTCATTAACATGAGCATATTTGGCTTCAGTGGTGGAATGTCCACATTCGCTGTCTCCCCAGGTTTGTTTAAGCGTGTCTTTCTGTACGCTTGTGCATCCGCTAATACTCTAGGACATGTAGATAATCACTACTCAGTCCCCCAGCATGGATGGGACTGCCAAGTGAGTTGACAACAGGGTAAGGACACAAATATAGGTACAATATAGAACAGATTGACATGATTAACAATACAAAAAAAACCAAATTTATTTACAACCACACAGAGACAGGTTTAATTAAACATTTTACTGGAGGTGTCTTTACAAAATAAATAGTTTCTCTGTATAGTGATAGAACAAACAAGGAAACGCACACATTAGAAAGACGGAAGTTTGGCCCACCCAGCTTCTCCTCTCTCCTCCTCTAGTTTGCTCTCATACTCTGCCTCGTGGGAAAGATTAGAATCCTCAGCTGGAATGAATAAAGCTGGATGTTATGCAAGAGGCAGAGAGAGGGAGCAAGAGAGAACAACTGATGATGTAACGAGAAAAAAGGAAGAAAACAAGATAAGGAGCAAGTCAGACAGAGAGGGAGAGAGATGGAGAGGGCTACAGAGGTGTGTCACAACACAGCGTGAAACAGCTGACATTAAATGATGACCGAACTCCACTACAGTATGCGATTTGTACCTTAGTGTACTACATGGTGCCAGCCACCCATCTAGACAAAGGAAGCTAATCTGCTCTACTAGGCAGTGAGCTCAGCTGTAAAAACACAACTGCCTCACGCTGGCACAGACCAGTCCTCACTGGACTCTCCAGTCACACACAAAGTCAGAAAATATAATAAAAGAAAATCTCAGTCTTTTACCTGGCCTCACTTCAGCATCTCTGAGGAACTGTGTTCACTATTCAACCCAGAGTCATTCTGACCAGCCAGGCGATAAAATAAGGTGACCAGACGGGATGATTGACTGAGTGTTTAAATGAATAGTCAGTTTTTATTTTAAATGGGGTTGTGTTAAGCTTTATGAATGGTGTCTTACGTTTAGTAGACAGCAGTCAGTGTGCTGTAAGTTTGGAAAAGCAAAAACAATTTCTAACAGGGAAGCGAAGATAAACACTACTCAGATTGGAATTAGATTAGAAAACCAGCTACAGATGTACATTTCATTGTATTTATTTATTGCATTTGCTTAATCCACTAATGTATGTTCTTAAGAGTATTGCTTGTTTTTAAGAATGATCATAATTTTTAGATGGTCTTTTAGACTGTGTACATTAAGTCAGGAAAAGTTGAAGTTTAAATGAAGAGGAAGGAAGTTAAAAAGGAGAAATAGATGAGAAATAGGGAAGGAAGTAAGTCCACCGAGATAAAAGACTGACTGACAGGGTGTGATGAACTTTCTCCTCTCCATGGGTAAACTGCATGGACGTTGTTATGCAAGAGCTGAGTGTACACGTACACACAACCACACATACACAATTACCTTCGCTTCAAGAAACTCATAACATGAAGCACTACCTAAATGTGTGCTGTGTGTCTCATATGGTGGGTGTCTGGGTAAGAACATACAATGGTAAACCCTCTTAGTTACAAGACTGAATACACACACATAATGCAGACATATGTACATTCTATTGTCCTGAGAGCTAATTCAAACTGTTCTGATCAAACATTTTATATGTAATGCGTGTGCGTTGGGGGTTCCTATGAAGTGATAACTGCACCCACTCTTGTTCGCACCAATATATTACTACCCATAAAACAATCAAATTCAATATACCAGTACTCACATGCACTTTTCTTTTCACAATATATCGGGATGAACAGCAATTGTAGAAAATGTTTACAAATTGTATCATTCTACTTTGTAAAATCATCTGAACATAACCATTTTAAATCTGTCAGCAACTGTGAGTTTCTATTTGGATAGAAAATGATAACATACAAAGCTAAGTTTTATCGTGTTAAACACAACAATAAAATGTCCACATAATCTGTTTTATATACCAACTTTTCTTAAATATGCAAACATTTGTCATCTTCTTAACCATAAGACATAATGTGTGACACAAAACACTACTTGTGGAATAACAGACACCTAAAGCCATGGATTAAATGCAAATAAATAAATCACATACACGAACGAGTCAAACATACTTATTTTACAACACACCGAAAGGGAAAGGGCATATCTAGTTTAGAACCTGTCTGATTCTTTGACCACACGAGCATAATCATTCTTCTAACACAACACACCCACACACAGTGAGGGGACTAGCTGGGGGCCAGCTGAGGAGCATGTGTAAAAAGACTACAAAGGACCTGTGCATGTTAGTGTGCGTATGGGAAAAAGCAATTTACTAAATTATGGTTACAGCACTTCTAATTCATTTCCTAGTCTTGTTCTGTAGCCTTATGCCAAGGGGGGGTAATATTTTGATTGGCACCTATTAAAAAGGCCAAGATGCTACAATTAGGTCTAGTTTCCAAGGCAACATGTATACAAAAATTACTGTTTACTACAAATTTATTCGACATTGGCTGAAAACAAGAGATGTTTAAAAGAAAACCAAAGAAAATCATTGTTTTTAGAATAAAATTTATAAACCCCCTTTCTAACACTCACCCAGTTCTTTGACTAAAGAAGGTTTTGAAAAAATCTATTTTCACTATCAAACTTGTGGTTGCTCGTTTAACTTGTTGCCTCTCCCACCTTGCCTTGAGGCCATGACAACCTCCTCCCTGTTCTTGACGCAATTCCTCCCTACTTTCAATTTCCCCTCTAACCCTGTGACTGCTCAGGGGATCTCGCTCAATGTTCTCAAAAGCTTTAATCTCCTAAAAACAACAATCTCTGTGTGCATTTGTACAGTGGGGCTGTATGCGCGTGCACCAACATGGATTCAGCTGCTTTGTTGTTATGTAATTTCACAAGCCACAGCTGATGCTAAAAATGGACACGGATAAAACTATTGTGACTGAGGCCAGGTCTACTGTACAGGGCAGTGGCACGCACGCGCGCACGCACGCACACACACACACACACACACACACACACACACACACACACACACACACACACACA
>JAVKLF010000042.1:6717703-6729841 GCA_034783495.1 Millerichthys robustus
CACACACACACACACACACACACACACACACACACACACACACACACACACACACACACACACACAAACACACACACTTTTACAGGCGAATCAACAGAACATTTTGAGACACACAAACACACTTTCTATCTTTTGTCTGTGGTGTGTGTTTTGCCTGTCGCTGCTGTCTCTCTGCTTTGAATCCAGATTACAATTACAGTAATTGGCTCTCAATTCAAGCTATTTGCTGTTAACCCCACCCCCACCACACACACACACACACACACCACTTCACCTATCTGTACATTCCTCACCCATCCTCACACATTTTGTCTCTTCCTTCTCCTCCTCATCATCAATATTCCTCCGCCTCCACTCCACCTGTATTGCTATATCCATCTTTCTTTCTCCAGATGTAACCCCCCTTCCTTTTCTCCCCTAACACGCAATCACACACTTTTTTGTCCGTTTTTGCTCTTCCTCCATCCTATTACTTCTCTCAATTTTATCCCACCATTTCTGCCTTGTTTTCCTCTTTTTCCTGCTATCCTGAGTTGAGAAACAGAGAATTAATTTAATTCATGCTGTATTTATATTGAGAGATATTTGTTCAATTACACAGTCATATCGGACGTACTGTGCAAAAAATGGAGGTGAAAGAGGGGGAGATTAAAAAATAAGGAGCTAAAGAAGGGGGTGATAGGTGTTGGTGTGTTAGGGAGGTGGTGGTGAAGCAAACGAGAGAAGGGGGGGGCAAGGAAATTGGTCTGGCTAGCGGAACAGCTTTTCACCTCTCTCTCCCTCTCTTCTTCTCTCCCTCCCTCTCCTCCTTCTCTCCCTCCCTCTATTCTGCTTTGTATTCTGCAGAGATGACAGGGGGAAAGCTTTATTGCTCCGAGTTTGTATCGATCGGGGCCCCTCTGAGGGGGGAGGCCGGGGGACGTGCTGAACAGGCCCTTTCTCAATGACCGCAGCTCCAACCATCCCCACCACCTCCCATCCTCAGGCTCGCTCCTCAACCCGCCCCAGACGCTCTTCGTGTTTGCGAGCTCGCTCTGAAATTCAAATTCAAGGTTCTTATTCTCAAAGGTTAGGAAAGGGAGAGCCCGAGAAGGCAGAGGAGGAAGAGAAGCAGAGATTGAATGAAAAAGAGATGGTGGTGTCTGGCTTCACCCCCGGACGGAGGCTTTGAATGGCTCTGGGATCTGATAAGCAGAGCCCACAAATACAAACAAGGAACAAATGAAGGAATAATGGAGCAAAGAAAATGGCCAAGACAAATAAATCACCTACTTTTTCTCCTCATCTTTCCATCCCTTGCCAACTGTCCCACCCCTCCTTTTACTGTAACCCTACTTTTTTTTTCAGGAGGAGAGAAGGATTTTGTTGACAGGTGAAGAATGGACGGAGCCCAAGCATGCATAAACTCCCCTGTTTCTGTCCTCGTTAGAGGGACAGCAGGGGAGATGGTATCCACTGAGGGACAGGAGGGAAAAAAAGCCCCGGAGGATCATGTTCCATACCTTACTGAACTATAGTGTGTGAGCGCAGAAAGAGAAAACATATTTCAGAGTTGCTAAGCATACAACTCAACAAACAAAAGACAATAATGAGAGAAAAAACTATTGCGATATCGCCACACTCTAGTGCCTTTTGTTTGGTTAAACACTGAATAAAAAGAGGGAAAGACTCTGAATTAAGTCAACGGACCAAACATGGACACGTGAACATGCATGCAGGTACTTGTTTAAGATTTGCTTGTCCAATAATGGCATGGAGGGAACTGCAGCGAGGCCAGGGACAGAAACAAATTGTCCATCGGGGGGCGGGGGTCACCAGGTTCAAGTCCATGACCAGAGGGGCTAGACGAAGGTCAGGGGTTGTAGGTTCAACTCCCAGAGGACAAGAAGGTTCCCTGCTGTCTCCCTTCCAACCTCCTCCAGGACAACATCCTCCCCTGCCTCACCTCCCTGCCCCCTTCTGCTCCTCTTCATCCCTTTCCCAGTTTGTAGGACCTGCTTAGTCTGATCACACACGTCAACCCGAGGCTCCCCGTCTGTCCCAATGGTACACACACCCCCAAAAATACACAGACACACATATTCCTAAAACTCCAGCATACTAAATTCATATACAGATAATTTGCTCTCGCCAGCCTCTGTTTTTTCCTACATCACGACAAACTGTTCCCACCTTCTTTACCTCCACCTCTCCTTGTGGAAAAGGACCAAACAGAAACATGTCAGGCCCTCAGCTATCAGCTGCAGCAGATGTGAGTGCCTATGACATTTCCCTGTAAACATTGGATACATATACTATAAATATATATTGTCATTGATATTGCCTATGTGGTTTAGTGCGACTCCAGATTGAGTTCAGTGATAGAGTATACATCAGAGACTTGTGCTGGATACTACAGGCTTGATTTGTGGAAAGATAGACACATATGTGTGCACACAATCACCCTCTAACTCTCTCTCGTTCTCTCACTCACTCACACACACGCGTGCGCACACACACACACACAAATAGTACAATAACCTGCAGGCCTATAACCTGCCTTGTTGGCTGGATGGATAAATGCATTATTAAACACACAGGATTTCATATGTAGAGACAGAAAATGAAGGCTGCACTGCTGTGGATATTCACTTCTTCACTGTTTTCTTTTCTAAACCCGTTTAACTTATTCATTTTATTCAGTCAATTTAAGCTAATAAAAATAATGTCATTGTTTTACTGAAACTATCATGATTTTTAAAATATATGATTCTAACCCAGCTCTTATTGTTCTGTATAAAAACAGTTTTTCTGTCCTTTGTCCTCAGTTGATCTGGTTTTTCCTGATAAAAGTCTATCTTATCTAATAAGGAGATTAATATTTGAAGATGCTTTACAGATTGCAAGGTTTGGGCTACATAAATACATCTGACTTTAGCTGTGATTTAAGGTTAAAGATGATTTCGTTTTGCAAAAACAACGACCAGCAGGGCAGAGATAACCACCACACTGACAGGTGAGGTGAATAATATTAAATGTCTTGTCACAATATAATGTTCTACAGGGAGACACAGGGTCCTGGCATTTGTGTGGCTGTTACTTTGACACATACCACCCACCTAAATGTAGCTGAGCGGACAAAGCACAACCCACCTCCATGGCAACAGAAGCACCTTCTCTCAGCAGGTCAGCTTGAACGGGAACAGCTGAAACTGGTAAGTTTGGATCGACAGATGCCTGAAGGCTTTCATGCATCTCACGTTTGGATCTGACTGGGCTTCTGATTGTACCGACCTAACCCATGACCAATGGTCCCAAGCCAGCTTCCTTGACCAAGACATTTCAGGCAACCTCCCATGTGAACTGCACAAAGGAGCCCAGCACAATATTTGACTGGTGGTTTCAACATTGCACCTTATTATTGCATATTTTACACAATATTACTTCACAAATACCTATAACTCTTGGTTGGACACTGCTTTCATCAGCACCAAATGAAGTAAAAAAAAATCGATTTGGGATATCTTGATGTTTTCAAGTGACAAATCAAAAGTTCTTATCTCTGATGACCAATACAGAAGAAATAGTGCAAGTATATTATATCATCAAACTCAATGATAATTGTGGTTTAGTCACGGCATGCACACATAACCCATCAGTTAACTAAAGCGTCCACACACGTGGAACAGTTGAGGGGCAGCCAAACCACAACATGAGCGCTGTGTGTGTTTACATCTGCAGGGCGGGCAGGCCAGGCCTCGACTCTCACGGTAATCGATGAAGGAGGGAGGAAAGGGAGGCAAGCGGGTGAGGCAGGGGATGAGGGTGAGGGAAAAATCGGTAAAGAAAGCAGGTTATCTCGTCATTAGGGGAGGGGGAATCCCCATCAGGAGGAGGAGGGGGGTGGGTGAGGGCCTGGTGGGTGAGGCGGGGTGAGGAAAGACCGAGGTTCATTGATAAAAACGGGAGAGAGGGGAGAAGGGGAGACTATGTTTGGCATCGGGAGAGAGCAGACAATTATCTGTATTGATTAGCGCGGCCCAGTACTGTGAAGACTGAGAAAACTATGACTGGATCAATAGAGAGGGAGAGTCAGAGAGGGGGGGAGAGAGGGAGGTAGTTAGAAGATAGACAGACCAACAGAGAGAAACAAACGACACAGATAAAAGATACATATAATGACAAACAAAACAAGATGATCGTTTATGGCTCAAAGCAAAAGGTAAAGACCTAAGGTGGCGTAAAGGTTAGGTGGACAGACGAGTGGGGGGGGTGTCAATGAAAACATGAGGAGATACATTACTCTGTTGATGTCATTACTCTTTATCATTGATTTGTCAGTACAACCACAGAGTTCATTCAACAAGCTATTGAGTGCCCTCCCATCACCACAACACGTGGCTAAACAAACCGGGTGGTTGAGGAATGGAAGAAAAACAGGAAAATACGGAGTGAGAGGACGAAAAACCTGACTCTGTCGGACTCCGTCGCTTTTAAAACTCACTGAATGCAGTAAGAAAAGTTCAGATTTTATTTAAATTAAACTTATGTGTTAGAGACTGAACCAGTTACAGGGATAAACGTTGCCTTAAGCTGCTACTAATTTTAGTTTTCAGTCAATTTTAGCTACTATTAATTTTAGCTTTTTAGTTTTGCTAGTTTTGACTTTTAATCACCACTTTGTTTATTTCAGATATACGTTGCTGAATCTTTTGCAGATTCTTGTGCAATTTTCAGTGTATTAAAATTTTTCCATATGTATTAGTACTTTCCTGACACTACTGGCCAGGGTTTAACTTTTACAAAGAACGGAATGGCGCCAAAATATAGGATTTAATTTTTGGTTCTAACACAGAAGTGTTGTACATATATTTTAGGGTCACAGCAAACTTTTTTTCTTACATGGTCATTTGAAAACCTTCCACAACATGCTTCAGCCACATCTATTGAGGTCATACTATTATGTTTCCAGGGGGGAAAGAAAAAGAATTGAGGAGATGTGTGTAATGAGGACTGAGCTGTGAAAAAAATGTCAGGAGGGAAGCAGAGTTCAGGTAGGGGGCCTTTCTGTGGAGCCGCTTTTTTTTTTGTTGTTTTGTTTTTTTTGTCCTAGACAAAACTCCAAGATGGTGGAGTCGGGGTGGAACAAAAGACACACAAAGAAAAAACAGGAGTGTGACAATCTTTGCTGGATAAAAAAATCCCAATATATCCTGCTGTCACAAAGTGCCCTCACTTTTCTTGCTGCAATGGTCTAAAGCTCAGCTGTTTTGGGTTTTTTTTGTGAGAAATGTAGCTATAAAAGTACACATAAACACATATGCAAACACACACGCACATGCATTAATCCTTAATCAGACCCCATTGAATGAGTGAGTTTACCCACTCAGTACATTTCTCGTTGAAAGTTGCATTTCTTGGAAACGGTGGCCCCATTACCCAGGCAACCAAGACCCACAGCAAACACTCACACACAGAGGACCACATCTGTCATTTTGTACTCTATGAAACATTACAAGATGATAGAATTCAGCTTCCTGCTCTCTTGATGTTTTCTGACACCAAAGAGCAATGCATTGTCAGAAACAGTTTATACAAACACAAATAAATAGATGAGAAAACATAAGCTCTGATTGAGGGAGCAGGGGCCAGAGATTGAGGAAACCGTTGGTAAGGGCAGAAAATGTCAGGTTAGACAAATGACCTTTTAAACATGGAGCAGATGTGGAGAGTTATGCACACTATGGACAGAGGGCACCTCAACTGTCTGTCTCTTAATAGCAAGTGAAGAGAAGGGTAAAACCTCGCTTAACTTTAAATCAAAAACCTGTGCAGACCAAATGATTCCTGAATCAAAAGTGAAATTATTGCTATGAGTTGATGGAGGGACATCACTTTTGGATAAATAAATAAAAAAGAATAGGGGGATGAAACATAAAAACCAAACACTTGTACAAGAGGAAAACAGAGAAACTGTTGAAGAACCAGTAAAAGAAGATATAAGTGACAATGACAAAGAGGAGGAGAGAGCTGGCCATGAATTACAGGTGTAGAGTTATGTATGCATGACATCACCGGACCCCTCCTCCAGCCCTTGGGAATGGGCACCTTGGAAACGGTCGCTAAGGGAACAGAGTACTGAGAGAGGGGGAGGTGGTGAGAGAAGGTGGGGTAGGTAGGTGGACAGACAGTTGGGGGAAAAAAAATCAAAGGGGTGGACGATCGGCAGCTAATGAAACACTAAGAATGTTGCAGGGGGAAACAAAGTTTTGTGATCTGGAAAAAATTTGACTTTTTTTTTTATCACATCTTCCTCTAGTCCCATTCAGTAAATGGAACTCCCTCTGCTTGTAAAAACAGGGCAAGGAGAAGGAGCTCCATCACAGCTACAGCCTGCATTGTCCTCCTCCCCCCAATATACTGTGGCCTCTCCATCCACTCCAGTCATTTAGAGAGGGGAGATTTAAAGCAGCACCGATGCAGCCATGATGGTTTCAAAAAAAAAAAGAAGAAAAAAGCGGCACATGACGGAGGGACAGAGATGGCCTCGGGTCTCTGTTTTTAATACATGGAGACATATTGATGGAAAAGTATGTTGGTACAGAAAACAGAAGCTATAGTGAAATGTTGGCTGTTAATGTACAGTATACGGGTGCTTGGAGGTCATATTTACCAGAAGCAAAAAGCTCTGTGAGTGCACTTAGAAACTGAAGTTATCATACTATCTTTTCAGAACGTCACGGTAACGAAAAGACATCTTTGTGCCAACACTGAGCCATTTCGACCTCAACGATCTCTTCTTGTCACCGCAACATCTCTACAGCTACAGAAATGTCAAACTGCCCGAGTTTTCTTTTATCACCAGCCGCCACGAAAGGCAGGCAATCGTGTAATTGGTGTGATAATGGTTTTGCCGGTGTTAGCGTGTGTTCGTTTGTCTGCACTGTTAGCAAAATATCTCATGAATGAAAGCTCTTTGGATGCCCATCTTCAGCTCATTTTTTATCGTAAAGTTTATGTGCAGAACCTTTTATTCTTATCCAGCAATTTTGTAAAGCTGTATCACATTCATAATGAAGTTTTCAATTTCAGCCGCAACAAAGATTAAATATATATTATGTGATCAATATCTGCTGATGAATAAAACATCCTGCTACTTTTTTTACAGGCTGATTTGAAATGGAGATGCTATGCTAATACAAAAGGCTTTGGTGAGATTGGACCTGAACCCACTTCATACCTGCAGTCTACATTTAGACCATCTCACATGCTCTTTCCATAATGCATGAGACGACAACATATAAATATATATGTCGTGCTCCAAACAGCTCCCTCACACCCACACACGTGCACGACGACGGGAGGGGGGCAGATATGGACGAGATGGCCGTGCCGGCACCCTTTGAACACGCTCACAACAACTGTTTAACAGTTTAAAATCATGTCGAGCCTCTGATATTTCTGCAAGAAAATAAAGAAATGCATCAAGATAAAAGTTATTTCGGCTTAGAACATGTAACAGAACTGATGTATGTTTTAGAACTTTGCCAGCAGGAAGATGAACATGAACTGTTTTTAAAGCTTTGACTGCTCTAAAACATCTCGGAGATACAGCTAGTTTAGGAAAAAAAAAACTTACACACCCAGATAAAACACACTGTTCTGCTTTGATCAAGTGGTGTGAAACACACAGGCAGTGCTTAATCAAAACACTGGTAAGCCATCCTGAACTTTCAGGCTTTCAGCTGCATGAAAACAGGGTCAGGGCTGCTGAACGACTCAGTGTGAGCCGGTTTCACTCTGTGTGTGTATGTGTGTGTGTGCGTTTGTGGGTAGTGTTTGGGTTTGCTGTTTGTCTGTAAGAAATGGTGTCAGTGGTGTTTGCCGGCTGCCAATTAACACACAGTTTCTGAAAGGTAGAGTAAGCTGAGGCGGGAAATAAGGAATGGAAAGCTAGAAAAACAAAGGCAGCGGAACAATTGGTGTTTCTACAGAGAATACACACACAAAAAGAAACGGTTTACATTACATTGTTATGGTAGCAAACAATAAATATGCATTTACAGGACAGTATGTCTGATTTAGAAGACAGCTGAATTTACTTTACGCTACTATCTCTTTCTGTCTCCCTGGCCCTGCTAGTCTTTAACCTTGGCCTCTGGTGCTTCTGCCTATCGCAATAAAGCCAACCCCTCCTCCTCTTCTATACCTCTTCCTCCCTCCTTCGCTCTCCTTCCTTCCTCCTCCTCCCTGTCTCCCTGTCCCCCTGGCACCATCGTTGTCCACTGTTCCACTCATTCATAGTAAACACTATTGATTTTCAGCAAGAAAAATAAAAAAGGAGCCATGAATTTTAATGCCCGTATCTGTCCCCTTCTCCATGCTTCTCCCTTCCCTTCACCCCCCCCACCCCCCCTCTCTCTCTTCAACACCTCCAAAACCATCTTTCCTGAGGGGAGGATAAAGAGAAGCGCATCGTGTGTCCGTTTATGCGTGTGAGTGTAAGGTAGTTGTATGAAGAGAGGAGTGTGTGTGTGTGTGTGTAGGGGGGTGCATTTCTCATTTCCCAGCTGTGCCTCTCTCACACAACTGCCCCCAAACCTCCCTTTTCTCCCCCTCTCCCATCTCTGTTGTTCCCCTCTGCTCTTCACACTGGTCCTAACTCTGGGGAGCAGGAGCTGATGAAGCTCACTCACACAGAGCTGATGGTCCCACACAGATAGGAGCTGTTTATTCCTGCAGCACTCCAGCAACCAAATGCAGTCCGCACCACGAGGGACGCAAACGCTCCTCGGGTCAAGGCTGTCCGCCGACAAGCAAGACAAACATATGCATTAAAACACACGGCTTTTCTCCACACGGTCTGGAACACCATCCGTTTTTCGTCTCCTTTTTAAAAATTTCCTCCCACTCTTTTGCTGCATTTTTTCTAACCCCAACATGTCCAACCTTTCTTTCCTCTGCCTCTCATGCCCGGCCTCCCTTTTTTTTGACTCCTCTGTGTATTGATTTTGCTATAAGCGGTGTCCCGGTTGCGACAGGTTAGCACAGACAGACAAAGGCAGACTTCATCAACCAGTGTTAAACACAGAAGCCACGTCCTCAATAATCACTCCATCACACAAAAGACGACAAGAGACGGACAGAGCAGAGAGCGAGTGGAGAGTATTGACGAATAGGGATGAGTCGAAGAGAAGAAAAAGATAAAAAATTGAGTTTTCAAGGTTGTCTTTTTGTTTTCTTTAATTTGTCGAATAGACAGAGAAACTGTGCGCCTTTTGGATCTGTGCACACACAAACACACAAAGAAAAATGGGCTTCAATCTTAAAAGTTGGATGATTTTTATTTTACATGTTGCATGTTTTACCAGAAAGGAACACACAGACAAGATATTTAATAACAATAATAAAAAAAATAGGATCACTGTCTTGGTATTTTGGTCCAGACCACTCTTAACAACCTCATTAAAATAATGAGTGTGTTTTTGCTGATTCTGAATCAGTGTGTGTTCCTCTGCAGACATGTGTGCATATGCATCTGTGTGGGTACCCGCAGACAGTTTTCATCTCTTCCTAATCTCCTGCTCTTAATTCAGAGTGTACATTGAGCCGCCTAATAGGATGTGACTGGAGCGCCTGCTGCAGCGCTAGCCAACTAGCCGCTAATGAGAGGGCCGCCACAGCCGGAGAATCAAAGCGCTTCATCAGCACTCCTAATTACTCTAAACCTCATTAGCTGGCTGGAAAGCCAACATCTGCTCTCAGTAACAAAGTACGCTCAAACAGAAGACAACCTGGCAAATTTTAAAGTGAGAAACAAAGACAAAACCTGCTACCACACGCTGTGACTTTATTGATCTATCTCTGGATTTATATACTTTTAGCCACTTAAAAGAATCGTTCATATCTTTTGTTTTAGATTTTTGTGAGTTTATGAACAAATATTATCTAACCTGTTGTAGATAGCTTTTAAAACATGCACAGTTTATAGAACTAATGGATGGATGAGCTGGCAGCTAGTTCAAGTAAAGCTGTTTTAACTATCAATATAAGTAAAATCAGTTTTAAACATTTCATAGCAGTTTGTGCAATTTTATAAAGCTTTACATTGTCATCAATATTGCATCTATTTATATATCAGATTATAGACATTTGTATGTGCAAATAGCTAGAGCAGTAAACAGTTCAAGTTCTTCTGGTGCAGCCCAAAAGAACATCCTGAAGTAATATCACAGTATTTAAATCAGTAATTAATTAAAATAGAATTATCATAAACTGCTGAAAATATTTTTAGATAAACGTTGTTCTTAAATCAATCCACTTCAGTCTTGGATGAGCCATTAGCTCTCTAAAATCATTTTGAAATAATTGTTATTTCTCTAAACTCAAGTCAAACAAAAAAAGCCATCTACAACAGGTAAGATAGTGACTGGTTATAACCTTTCAACAGAACCACACTTTTAAAAGTCCAAAGTGATTATTTTAAGAAACAAAGGGCAAAACAAATCTTATATTTGCATTGCAAGCAGAGTCAAGATCTGCAGCTGAGGCACCTGTTTGTGGTGGTTTTTAAGACAGTGGGCTTTGAGGGGGCTAATGTTGCCCATCTATGAAGCAGCAGGTGTGTGGACAGCAGGTTTCCATGTTGCTCTGTCGGTTTGCCCACTCACCCCCCTCTCTGTTTCTGATCAAAGTGCATCTTTTCAAACCTCCCCTACCCTTCTGCCCCACCACCTTCTGCTGGTCCCCTCATTCACTTCCACCCCCCCACCCCCAGCTTCATCATAATTTGACTGATGATTGCACTTGTCAATCATGGCAGCATGTGGCCAATTAGGAAAAAGGGCGATGTAGAGGGAAGGGGCAAGCAGGTTGTGATGTCTGGGGTGGGGGGATTTGGGGCTACAACTTGTTCGACCCAGGTAACCTGCTGCAAAGGAAACAAATATTAAATTCTGCACAATGTTTCTTACAGGATTCAAGACACGTGTCCAAGAAATGCACTTTCCATCCATCTTTGTGAATCCCTGGCCTTGTCTCGCACTCTCTTGGCCACTTCAGCATCTGCCCATGTTCCAAGGTAATCACAGACTCATTTAAAGTCACTTTTGCGCACTACCTCTGACTGGTGGTTAAGAGTGCGACAGCGGACTAGGCTTTTATGGGTCTTAATGTGTCCTATAGAGACACTTTGGCAACCAGGCTGCTGTTCCCGAAGACATGAGCGCAGGGAGTGGAGGGAGAGGGCAGCACATGTGAGGCCAACAGCCATGGTGACTTAACCAGGCTGGAAAAAGGGGGGAACGAAACGGGATAAAAGAGAAGGGAGGGCGAGGGACGTGCACAGCAGAATGGACAGAACATGGAAGCGTCAAAAGAAAGGGGAAAGAAGGGTCACTTAGTCACTCCTTCGGCACCCCCTGCTTCGCGCCTCCTTCCTCGTCCCATTTACAAGGAGACAAAGGGACAGAGGGGTGCAGCCCTCGTACAGAGGAAGGAGGGGGTTGAGCCTCCTTCTGACATACCCCCATTTTTCCTCAGCTCTCTAATATTTTAAGACAGCCAGTTAAAATTGCTGGAATTAATAAATAAGAACAGAAAGGCAGACAGATGGACCATGTATGGACACGCAATGGATCAAAAACAAATATTTAAATTTAGACAGTAAAACTCACATGGACCAAACTATGGAAAAGTACAACTTTCTTAATAAAAATAAAATATTAATAAAAACATTTAATACATCACATTCACAGTTGAAAATAATTATAGAATCCGTTTTTGACTTTTGAATACGGCCATATTTTAGCATCAAGGGAAAAAAAAGAGTGTGACTATGCACTTCTGAAGACAAGCAGAGTAAGAGAGACTGCGTGAGGGGAAACGAGAAGGAGAGGAGGTGGTGGAGTACAACAGATTAATTTCAGAACAGAATGCTCCTGCTGAGAGGAAGACAGAGAGCAGGAAGGATAGACAGGGATCAAGAAAGGAGAAAATGCTGAGAAGAAAAAGAGAGAATGGAGATTAAACATGCATTCAGCTCTCTCAAAGGGCTGAGGTGGTTTTGGGGAGTGTCTGTTCTCTTCCTGTGTGTGTGTGTGTGTGTGTGTGTGTGTGTGTGTGTGTGTGTGTGTGTGTGTGTGTGTGTGTGTGTGTGTG
>JAVKLF010000042.1:6763731-6775227 GCA_034783495.1 Millerichthys robustus
AATGGTGTAGCTGACAGAAATTTTTCAAATTCAAATTTCTGTTTCTTTTCACATGTTTGAAGCAGGTTTGCCTCGTTTGTCTTTAGTGGACCTCTTCATTCTATTTGGAGCACACAAGGGTGCCTTTACATCATAAAAAAGTAGATGGCAATTTAGTAAAATGCTCGATAACAAAAACAAACAATTCAAATAAATAAAATGAACATATAAACAGAAGTTTTTAATATTAGTGTCCTACTTGGACATGCATTAGTTAACAATGCACAGAACCAGGATGAGAATTTTCTAATTTTATTTTTCACCAGAAAGAATTGCCACTTATATATAAAGATTTACACAAAAATTCAAAAACAAAAATGTTCCCCTGAATCAGTGAACAATACAAACACAATAATTACTTTGACCAAAAACACAGAAAAGGAAACACAGAAATGTGTCCATTGTTCTCCAGGGTCTCTCAGCTCTGCCCTGCAGAGAAATTCACTTCAGACACTGTCTGCTTGCTTAAGTCGTGCCAGTATGAAGGGACTTAAGAGTGAGGCCTTATTGATCGTCTTCTATGAGTGAAGTCCAGGCATTAGTTCCAGCAGGGTGAGTAGACAGCTGTCTGTGAGCCACTGTACTGGGCCAACATGGCAGGGCTGAGTGGAGCTGGGATGTGCACTTTTGATTTTGATCTCTCCAACATCACTTCTATTGACAGACGCACTGTCCTGTGCTTTACTTGCTGAGAGAAGCACTTGCTGAGGCCTCGTTGGAAGCCTGGACACAAGCCACCGCTGCATTATCAGGGATGCTCCTGACAAGCTTGTGATGATGAATCTTCCATGGTCTGCTGAGACCCATCTCTAATCACTGCTGTCATCTACTGTATCCACTGACCACGGCAAACACGAGGTGGGTTATCATGGTACACAGGACTGAGAATTCCACCGTTATCTAGTTGTGCATTTCACTTTTGGGCTCTCCAAAGTTGGACACAAAAGTCAAACTGTGGTAAAAAGCCCCCCCAAAAAAACGCACTTCTTCTATGTTCATTCGTAAAATTTGTTTACAAAATCAGAAATGGTTTTGCCATTTTTAATTTTAAATCTGCTAGGTTTTTTTAAGACTGTTTTCAATATACTTCTAGGAATCAAGTTAAATCAAAAATAACAATAAAACTTTTTTTTCTGTGGTGTTGTTGCAGTTGAGACATTGAGGCACCATACTGAAATTTGGAGATTTACTGTCTCTGCACAAAAAGAAAAACTAATATAACTAAGGTCAATTGCATATTTGTTTTTTTAATGTAATATTTTAAATTATATGCCTCCAATTTATCTATAAACCAATAGTGTCATGAGGAGCGATCAGGAGGCAAAAGCCTGCTTGTTACAATTTAGAGACAAAGGTAAACAATCTTGATTCAGCCAGTTTCATTCTGGTCTCTTACAAATAAGCAACTGTGCATAAATCACAACTTAAACAAAGCCCTCTGACCTGCAGCTAATCATCTTCCACGCAAAAGTAATGTTAATATTCCAACTTGAACGCAAAACGGCCAGTGGTAACTTCTGCCATCTAGTGGTTATTGCATATATTGCAAAGAAAGGCATTAAAGTGCTTGTAAATTCTGCCTGAACCCATAACCTGCAGTTACAGCCCGTGCTACTGTTTTCTTCAACGTTTGTATATTACAACACCCAGAGTCTTTTGGGTCATAAAGCCTAGTGAGTCTCTATGCGCCCACTGTGACTGGAGAACATCATTTTGCTGGCTCTCAGCAGCCTTCGGCCCTCCTCGTAGTCATCTTGGTCCACACTGATCAGGAGGCGGACACCCTCCGAGCCTGCAGCCATCCTCAGGGAGTCAGTGATAAAAACCCCCTTTAAGGCCTCCAAAAGTGCTCCGCTCAGATAGTCACCCCAGAAGGCCTCCAGATTGTCCAGCTCTGTAAATTTGATGTCGCAGACGATGGAGCCTAGGTCTCTGGCGCGCAGCAGCGAGCTGGCTCGACTGAACAACTCGAACTGTCGCTCCAGAGGCTGCCGCTTGTCTGAGGAGACGCCATCGCGTAGTGCTGACTCATGCTCCAGGTACTCTGCCCGAACTCGAAGGCGAATATCTGATAATGGTGGTAAATGGGGGAAATAGTGTGAAGATGGGTTAAGGTAGGAAGAGAAAGTGAAGGGTAAGGAGGGAAATGAAAAATGAGGGGAAAAACAGGAAGATGGCAGAGGAAGAGAGTTTGAGGGGTAATGAAGTCAAAAGAAAGGAGAGAATAAATGAAATATTAGACAACAAAGTTGAAATACAATTAATTCAGTTTAAATACATCGGTGAATTCTAGAGTGTAGTTTTTAGGGGCACAGTTTCCACAAATGCATTGTAACCTAATAGGTTGTCTTCTGACACAGTGATTCCAAACCCTGGTCCTCTAGGAACACCATCCTGAATGTTTTAGTTGTTACCCGGCTCTTCAGAAGTTTGTTAATCACTCGTTCATACAAATCAGGTGTGTCAAAGCATGGAACATCAAACATGCAGGATAGTATTCCTCAAGGACAAGGATTGGGAACCACTGTTCTAAACAGACTTGAAATTATCCATGATCTTTTTTCAATATGAATCAGATCAGACACAGAAAAAAAAAACCTATAACGTTGCAACAATGCAGAACAAACAAGAGTTCAGAAAGGAACCTGAACTTCAGCAACCAGTCTGTGCGTTTTTGCTTCAAATATGGCCCCTCGGTTTCTTTTTTTTTTTTTGATGAAAATAAATTTGATAAGTCGGAGCAATTAAAAAAAATACTCATCTGGTGCAGCAGTGTGGTTCCTTTTCTTGCTCGGGCAATTCTATGAATTTGTGTTTCATTGCCAGCTGTTAACAAAATGATTGAGTCAGAAGAAACTGCAGCATGAGAACTTTCAGTATGACAACTTTTAAGGTCCAAATAAATTACAGCTCTGACGTTCATGTATGGATTTACTTGAAATGAACTTGACACCTTGAGAAAATACGATAAGAGCATCAAAAGTCACTCAGCAGTACCAATTACTGGAAAGGGTTCTCTCTGAGCATCAAGGTTAAAACATCAAGATAAACTCTGATCAAATTGTTCGGTGCTGGGAACAAATAGATTTTTGACTTTTGAAGTAACAGGACTGATGGTCATGCAACAGCACAGTGAGAAAGATTAGAGGATACATACTGTGCTGAGCAAGAGCAACGCTGAGATCATCTCCCCTGTCATTTTCCCAGAGCTCCAAGTCGAAACAGCTGCTGGTGATATTTGCTGCAACAAAAACTCATCTCTACTATTCAAAGCCTTTGAAACTTGAGCAGTTCTTGCCAACATTCACCTACAAACATGTTTAAGAGCTAGGGACTTAGTTATCAGTACTAAAGTAGTAGTTGTAGTAGTAATAACTACTTAAACTTAGTAAATCTGTTTTAGTCAAAAGTAAACATGGAACTTAACCAGTCTTGTCCATTTTATATTCTCACACTTTAGATTTAAATTTTGAGCAAAAGAAAGTTAATAAATAAAAGTCCTCAGATAATTGTTATTTTAATAAAAATATTACATTTTAAATACACTTTTTTTGGACAAACCAAAAACACTGATAAGGTGTGGAACATGAAAACTTGTGACAGATGAGTACAATTTCTAGGGTTTCACTTCAAAGTTCTGAACAGTTTTGAAACTTTAATTCATAAACAGTGTATTTAATTAAACAGAAACATTAGCCTTTTGTAGCCCTATTTTGTTAGAGACCAGGATGAACGACACCGAACTCATGAGTAAGAGTTTGGAAAATGTCAACATTAGAAATGCAAATGTTGAATTAAGGCATCAATTTTGCATCTCTTAACATTTGAGAAAGAGAGATAATCAAACAAAGGCTTTTTGCATGAATGCCTGTAAGTTTTTAAAAACCTCAGTTTTAAAAGAATTTGGTACAAGGATTAGAAATGTGGTCATTTCTAATAAAAATTATTTTGATAGGGAGTGGCAAATTTTAAACTACATGTATTTATTTATTTGTAACAAATACTGGTCTTGAAATGGGTTCTTTTTTAAAAAGTTGCATTACAAATTATTTTTATTTAAAAATCTAAAAGCAATGATCTTGATTCTCATAACCTTTTTTCAAGTCTTATTTAAAAACGAACAGTGGAATTGTAACATCTCGTAATTTTGTTTCACAGTAAAAAAAAACAGATTTTTAAAATATAAATTGTGCATTCTTAAAAAGCTAATAATCTCTTAAAAACAACTCAACAGGTGAGATAGTTGCATAATGTTGTTGGAATTAATATTTAGAATATTTATAATATTTCACTATTAAACCTGGTTTGTGTCATTATAAGACACCAAATCTTGAAGGTAAATCTGATATTTGCTTTTGTAATTATTAAAAAAAATTAAAAATCATCAGGACACGTTATTTTAGCTAAATTCCCAAAATAATTCTTGGGAATGAAGATGTAATTTAATGTACTTCAAACCAGTTTTAGTCACTGAACACATTCCATACAAACAAGTTGACAGCTTCAAAACGCCTCAATATTTAAAACATTTTGAGGCACAAACAATCTAAAACTATCTTGACTGGAGATCAAATTACTGCTGATGGCCTATTTTTTCATATATTTTGTCTTATTAGAACGAATCATTTAGTCTTAACATTTTTACAGACCATTTTGATTGTTTCATCTTGTGATTACTGAGGCTAAAAATAAAACACCTGTTCTTCATATAATTATTGCATTTATGGCCGGCCTCCATTTCACTCCGAGCAGAATTGAGGTAAAGATAGTGACACTGAAGAGAAGGCTTTTAAAAAAGGACAGGAACACAGCGACAGTCATTTTGTTAGGGTTACAGAGCACTTCACACTTCATCAGACACAGAGACATCCACTTAGACAGGACATTATAAGGCACAGCTTTTATTTCTCACTTTAAAACACCAGACTGTTTGAGTTCCTCATCTCATCCACCAGAGGTTAAAAAAAAATAAATTTAAGTACCCATTTATGAGGAGTCACTTGGCACGGAGGGCTTCAACTCTCTATCGATCCATTTTTCTGCTGAACAACTGACCAAGAGAGTGAAAATCTACGGGAGAATCTGAGAGATAGTCAGACAAGACTCTCTCATATCCCTTAGACAAATCACTCTTTACCATTTTGTGAAGTCTGAACGTTTAGTGTTCGTTCTCTCTCTCTTGCTCGCTCATTGTGTGTGAGAATATCGTTTTCCTGACACTCGAGTTGGTCTGTTTAGAACTGCGAATACAGAGAAAGGAGAAAAAGAGGAAAAAGAGACAAGGACAAGTGGATTGGATACTGGTTGTTTCTTTCAACATGAAACAAGCACTTCTTGTAATCAGGTGCGAGTAAAGCCAGTTGGTCACTGAAGACATAAATCAGCCCAGAAACACTTTCACTGTAGTTCTACAGAACTGTGGGATACTTGGGATTACTTTCACATTAGCCAACTGTACAATAATTGGTACTTTAGGATAAGAGAGTCCTAAAGTATCCTAAAGTACCAATTATTGTACAGTATTGATTAAACCAAGTAAGAAAACCAAAGAACCTCAGTCAAAAAGCGCAAAGAAACTACTGAGCTGTTGTAGATTTGCTACTGGAGTTGTCATTGTCAAACGTTCAGGTATTTTGTTCAAAATAATCTTAGAAATGATTCATGACAAAAAGACTTAAATCTGTTGAAATGCTAGGGGGTCAGTGATAGACTGAACTGCCCCATCTCTCTCTGCCCCGTCTGGACAAACGCACACCGGGGCTTACGCTGGCCACAGAGATAAGATACAGCGTGAGCTTCTCTCAGCAGAGCACTATTCACTCTGATTCCTCAGAAGTGCAAAAGAAGAACCCACAGAAGAATTTCTTTAAAAGTTGTCCCTTGGTAGCCATCTAAAACTCTCTGAAATGTGCTGGGTTGTCAGACAAACACACCTTGACAAACAGTCAAGAGGATAAAATGAGAATGGGCCCAAAATATCACTCTTTTTTTTTTACAAATATGTCCAACATGTTTCTTTTTAGATATACAAGTCTACTTTTAGTACAGTATTTAGAACTTTTAACATCTTCCTGTCTAAGCTGATTTTAACCATAATTTGACATGAAACAGTTGTCATCTATATTGGGTTTGCCATCAGTTACAACTTTTGTCTTCAAAAGGTGATATCACAAAGCTAAGAGATACCGTTTACACAACAGGTTTTTTTGTAATGAAACTTTAGCTTTCCTGCTGCACTTTTCTGCAGCTTGTGTACACAACATTTTCTCTGACATCAGAACATTTTATACCCAGGTCTTACAGTGGAGGTTTCTGTAAACAGAAAAACTAACAGAACAGAGTTCTTTGACCATCTTTACAAGGTTTATTTAACTATATAAATTTTGTTGGAACAATTGTAAAAACAGCTGTATTTTCTAAAAGCCTCTGGTCAGCTGCTCCCCTCAGGAGAGTAGCTGAAGTGAAAATAAAACCAGTGTATTTCAATCGCTTCTCAGTATAAACACACCTACGAAGTTCTGACAAATCATATAATACTCAGCACAGACCCATCAAGACAGAAGTTCTGCCTGGGGGCAATGTATAAGACAGCAGGGGGTGATTAAAAAAATGCATTGTCGTCTTCTGTCTCATGGACTATAAATTAGGTTTTAGTTGCTAATTGTGTCTCTTGTTTTGATTTGGAGCATCAAACGCTACCTGGTAACAAAAAGTGTTTAATATTGTCTTTTCTTTCAAGTTTTACACTTTGAGTCTTCCTAGAAGTATGTTGGTCATATTTGTGAAAAATTGAAACTCTTAACATTTTAAAGACAGAAATGATTTGATTCAAACTATTTTTGACCTTATTTTTTTATTTGACATTTAGGAGCTAAAGTAAAGCAGATTTAGCTTCAGGTTCTTGTTTGGTATGTTTGCCTTCATCCCTAGCTGCAGAATTGTTTGAGTTATTTATGGCTCACTGCTGAGGACTTCATCAGTTCTGTGACACACTGACATAACTTCAGTCAGGACAGGAAGGAACCAAAACTTCCCTGATGTTCTCACTTCCACAGTGCACAACACTTACAAACACAGGATGATTTTTTTAGAGCAGATTTCATTTGATTGGGGAGGGGAGGTCAGGTAAGGAGCAGCTACATTATGATAGACAAGCACAGAGCAAAGCAGCAGCATCACCCCCCTGTTGCAACAAGGGGGAGGAGAGGACAGCCTCTTTTTACCTTAGGCATCGGCCCAGACTTGTGAGCGCACATGACTGAGTTGATCGCGCACGCTCGCTGTACGAATGGACAGAGTGGAGTGACAGACTTTTTTGTTTTGTTCCTCAGTCTCCATCTCTGTCTTCGTGATCCATTGTGTCTTAGGTTACTTGATCTGAGTCACAATCGAGGTCAACCTGGTGGAATCAAATGTGAAGTCAAGAGAGCAACATGTTTATAGTCACAGGCACATCACTCAACCTGAATATCTACTGAAGAGTTCTTCAGTGTTTAATTTTATCAACAGTTTTTTGTGTGAGAAGGGTTTCTAACTTAGTGAGAGGAATATAAAAATGTTTGACTTTGCCTAATTTTGCTTAAGGAATAAAAAAATAACTAATGTTAATGTAAATGTCTGAATACTGAAAAAAGGTTTAGCTTGATGAAAACTATGGATGGGTATCACTGACAAACATATAAAGCCTATATTGCCTTTTGATGATGGTTTCAGTAAGGTAAAGACAAAATATGAGAGAAAAACTAAAATATACTATCAAGTCAAGATGATGTTTGACAATAACTCAATGTCTGTCAGGTTACTTAAAAACAGGCAGAGCAAAATAAAATAAAATGATGCTTACTTTATCAAACTAAAGTACAGATTGTCAGAACTAATATATTGGATTATTCACAAATCTGAAGAAAACATATTCTTGCAATTGTCACACAATTGTCTATATTTCTTACTTGTTTGCCTGATTTATGCTGAATCTGTTTGTCTTTTTTTTTTTACAAACAACATCAAAACTCCCTTGTACAGGAGAGTAACAACTTCAGAGACACTAAGTGTTGGTCAATTGATAAAGGTAGACTGTTTTTTGTTGTTGTTTAAGTGTTTATTAAGTTCTACATAAGACAATTCTGGTTATCACCAGGAAGGCAAATTTGACTCCTGATAATAATTTTAAACAAATTTCGTCATTTTAAAGTCTTCACTTGCTTAAACATCTCTATTGAAGAATCCATCAGTAGTTTAAAGCTGTCAACGTAGTGAACTCATACCACTTTGACAGTTCTAGATACCCATCCCAAATAAAAAGAAAATAGCTCAAACACAGGGAAAACACACGTTAACAATGAGGTATGGAACTGTTTTTCAGCTGAGTTAGCGCAGCATGTAAACTCTGTTTTCAGAACCACCTTGTGATAGCTTTGTATCAAACTTGACAATGAAGCAGAACAAGCATTGTATACAGTTGCGACTGGACTGGTCTGGTTTTGTATCAAAAGCAAAAAACATCAGAACAGGAAACATTCACCAAGTTAGAGGCAGCAGCTGAACATGGTCTAATGAGTTAGAGAAATGGTTAAAGGATTGGGCAAGAATGTAAAGGAGGTCAGGGTGGAGAAACAAATAAGATGACAGACTTTCTCTGATGTTGTTTGTTTGAGACAGTAGGATACTGTATGCCATAACAGTGAGCAAAACTGAAAACAGTATTTTTTTTTTGTTCCTTTGCGGACATTCTTCTACTCACAGATAAGTGCAAGCAACCGTGTTTGTCAGACTGTT
The DNA here is from genome assembly GCA_034783495.1 of Millerichthys robustus. Lineage (NCBI taxonomy): Eukaryota > Metazoa > Chordata > Actinopteri > Cyprinodontiformes > Rivulidae > Millerichthys > Millerichthys robustus. The sequence continues at coordinate 6,772,546 of JAVKLF010000042.1, forward strand.
ACTGTTTAGTGACTGAACTGATAAGATACAGTTTGGTCAAAATGTATCTTGGTGTGGCACAAAAATAGTCTGATATTTGGATCAACAGTCCGAGATGGAAATTCAACAAGTTTTTATCCTGCGTATTGTTTTCTGCTATTTAGAGTCCAGTTAGATCCCGTTCAACAACTGAACTGTTTATAGAGTTACTAATGCACATGCTCAAGGTCTTGATAGGTTAAAGCTACTACTGGTTTGTTGAGGATATTTCACCATAATAACATCAAATATCAATAAAACTAATTCATAAATATGTTTGTATAATACAAATAATTGTACAATGGTCAATAAAAAATCAGGTGTACAGGACCAAAAGAGAAGAGTTGAATGATGACCTTGATTACTGGAATTAGCTATGAACCTATTTGTGCATGTGGTGCCCGACTTCACACATGCACATTAGAAACTGTAAACAAAAGGTCAATACAAACCTTTTTCAAGTGCTAAGAGTACCTTTATCCCTTTCTTTTTCTGCTAAAAGTAAACAGATACAGTAACTTGCTGCACTGTTGTATGCATTTTTATTTTAAAATGAGCATCTAAATGACAAAACTAGGTTTCTTTGATTTCTTTTATTCTTGCAACTGGAGGATTAAACAATGATTGCTCAGACTTGGTGAATAAATTCAAACGCAAGCTCAGCTTAATCACACAACAACATCAGTATCAAGTATTAAATCAGAAGTGTGCAGTGAATTGGGAAAGATATTAAAAGGTTGACAACTATTTATTTGTATTGCTGCTCAAAAAATAGAAAATGAAGAGGAGAAAGGATGAAGGCACTACTGAAAGAAAAACAAAAACAAAAAAGAGGACAGATGCTTTACTTACCACATGACACTTTATGGTGTGCTGGTGGTATAGGCAGTGGCTGGAACGGTCTGTTTGTTTTCTTGGGCCTACGGCTCCAACCGTTCCCCCTCCTCTTTCTGCGCCTCCTAGCAGACGAGCCAGCCACAGGAGAGGAAAAATCTGAAAGCATATGGAAGACATTTATACTGAATATAAGCAATAACAGCAAAACTACTTCTTTTAACATGTTTTCTTAACATATTACTAAGTCTAATGTTCAGTGTTTGACCTTTTCATGCTAACTTGCTTATGAAAGGATGACCCTGCCCCCCCAAAAAGCATAAAATACTGTGTAGACCAAAGAAAGTAGCCTTTGGGCTGATTCAGACACATTTACATTTAAATGTTCATGAATATGCACTGTCCCTTTTAAATAATTAAAATAAAACTTCAGAAGGATGCAACCAACAGGATATTAGTGTCTCTAACCTATCAGTACTACAGTAGTCTTAAGCGGTCTGGTACAGTTCTGCCATTGGACAGTGCACTTACCAGTTGTTAAATGTTGTGTGAAAGATGGAAGTTGCATTTCTGTTGGGCTGCAAGTATGATGTAGTCCAAACACCAACTCTGAGTTATCTACTTCATACCTATGTCCAATTCTTTCTGGGGACACTGAAAAACAGAAATGCACAGCTTAATTATTATTATGACAGTAAAATTAAGAAAATATGTAATTAATGAAAGAAGCTGACAGGGTGTAAAAGTAGCAACTATCACCCCAAAGATGTTGGATTCATATTCTCACCTGTCCTCCTTCTTTTGCGTGACACCAAAGGCAGCAGGTCGTGGCGGGTAAGAACTCTCAACAGTTGAAGCAGTGGCTCCAGGTTACCATCACTGAGGTATCCTCTCCTCTCAAGTTCTAACAGCAGCTCAAGACCACTCTTAGGTTTTGAGTCCACTAAGGGAGGCTGGATTGCCTTTGGTTTTATTCGCCTCCATGCTTTCAGCAGTTCTGGACTTGGTGCCACACCTGAGTCCTCTGGATTGTCTTCAGTAGGTTCAACCATCCAGCCTGCTGGGTCAAGAGGGTGCTGTGCAGAGTAGATTTCATTCAAAAGGAAAGACAGAACTTCAATGTCCACCTCTGTTAGCTGAGATCCGACTATATCAAAGACCTCATGGAGAGACAACATCCCATAGTAGTTTAGGCACTCTGTTTCATCCCAGTGGAATGAGTCTATGTGTGCGTGCCCCAGGGAATCCACTGCAGGCATCGTTTGGGATTTTTCACGTTCGCTCCTGTGCTGAAACTGTTAAGGAGTTTTTAAAAATGCACAAACAATAAACAATTAAATCTTTATGACACAATTACAAAAAGAGACAGTACAAGTATAGCAGTGGCTATAGTTTTTTATTTCCCTGTTTCTAATGTTAACAGCATCACAATTTTAACATCAAATGCAATTTAGGATTAAAACAAATCATTTTGCGACAATTCATTCCTTATGTCCTACCTCTTTTCGTCTTCAGCTCGACACTGATCTGACACACACACACAACACAAAGCTCAGCAGTGTTGTGTAAAATGTGTACCAAACGACCAGCTGGAAGCTAAAGATACGAGTCGTTCCTCCGACGTACAGCAGCAGCAAACCGTGGAGCCAATCTCCGCCTTTCACAAATTTATGTAACCTGTCACGTTTTCGAGGAGGAGAAACAAAACACGGTCATTAAATACCCAGGCAAAACAGCTGTTGACAGTTGTTAAAAGCATGTAGTTTTATTTACATCTTGTGCAAATGCATCCCACAAACAACAACGCCCCATTTCCGTTTTTTTCACCGT
>JAVKLF010000042.1:6780888-6795351 GCA_034783495.1 Millerichthys robustus
TCCTATAGCAGTTTTTGCACTTTGTATGTTGAAGTGCAAATCTTTTCCCAGCACTAGGTGGCATCTCATCCACAAATTTTTGTTCAGGAATTTCTGTGCTTTTTAGATAAAACTCAGGTTCTACAATTATGATCACAAATCTGCAGCACACACGGGGAATTAGTCATTTTATATATAAAATAACTAACCATCAATAGGTGTTGCTGTAAAGAAAAACTGTAGAAAAGGAAGGGTAACAGGATTAAAACCTGTCTGTTCGTTATTAGGTGCAACACAATAAATCTGCATTTTAACTATCAGCATCCTTTTGTAGGAAATAATAAACATCAGCAACAGCGAAATTGCTTTAGATTAACTTAATCGCTGAAAAATAACACTCATGATCTCTTTTTGACCACTTTAAAGGATAAAAACTGAAGGTAAAAGTAGTAAAGAAAAAAAAAACAGGAAAATAGCTTAGAACAAAGGCAAAAACAAGCAGGTCTGGGTTGTATTAAATGTTCTAGATGTTTTATTGGTGTTGGTTTCAATTATTTGACACACACATTTTCTACTAGTTGTGTATTTTATTTCTTCAATCTCAACGTTTTCAGCCATCAGAGACCGCTGGCCCTTCACTGATCTCCACAACACATACGTGCACACATGGATCTAGGCCAGACTGGTCAAAAATCTGAACTGGACCCAGATCTGGTCCAGTAAATAGGCCCCAGGCACATGGACTCAATTGTCATCCACTCACCACATCACAGCACAATTCACCACATCATACCTGCACACATGCAGTGACGGGAACCTGAAGCCTTTTGGTATAAACACAACCTGAAGCCCTGCTTTGCTGTTACACTTTAGCCTCCTGAGAAACCAGCAAGAAGTAACCAAAGACAAATCAAATACAAAAAAGAGACAGATATCCTCACTTTTTTAATCTCACAAATACTGCAGATGGCTTTCATGAATGTTTCTCTCTCTCACTGTTTCTCAACATGTTTTTTTTTATTGTTTCATTTAAATTCAATATAGAATTATATAGATTTCCTAGAGCACACAGAAAGATTGAGTTGTCTTTACCAACATGGGAGAGAGAATGTACTGTATTAGTTATTAACAAGGACAATGGTTCACACTGTGCACACAAACGGAGACAAATGGGGCAGGAGGGAAGGGAGAGGAGGGGTGTGAGAGACAGAAGGGGGAGAGAGGAAAGACAGGACACCATGGGGTGTGCTCTGTTAAGCTTAAATGAGGAAAAGCATCTCTCACACACCTTCACTCCCACATCAGAAATAAAAAAAACCTAATAAAATCATTGAATCCCTCCTACTCCACATATTTAAAAAAACAACACTGTGGCTGTGGAGAACAGAAAAGACGGAAAATGGACGCAGTGAGATCGTCGGGGAGAGGACCACTCTGCGGGTCCTCCACAAACAGGAAACAGAGGCAAGAGGTGGCAGTCGAAGTGGTGTCGGCGTTGAAATCACACAGACTTTTTGGAAATCTGTGTGTGATTGGAGGGCGAGCGAAGGGTTGGCGGGGGGAAAGCGGAGGGAAACGAAGGTATACAGAAAGATAGCAGAGGGGAAAACGGGGAGGAGACGGCGCTGGATGGTCCTTTTCACAGAGCACTGACACGCCCTTTGTATCTTTAGTTCATTCAAATCTACATACACAAAATGCAGCTGCCGGTTGGTAGATATATTGGTTTAATTACACAGCAGTGAGAGGACACATGCAAAGAGTATCATAGGAGGTACGGAGAAAAGGCGCAGGTCAATGTAGAAAGTTGTAAAGGTGCTTTTGCTGTTTTTAGTCTTTGGGGCAGTTGTGATGAAAATTGCTTCAAAGCGGTTTTCGTCTTTAAAGGGGAAGGGGCATCTGGAGATGTATCTTGCCAAGAATGGAGTGACAGGGATAAAAGTATGAAGAGAAGATGTAAGGGGCTTGAGCAGAGGCGCTCTGATGATCAATAGTAGGTCTCCTTTTCCACCCAACCTGGAATGCAAATAAGAAAAACAGAAAAAGTTCACAATTATTCAATGTGTTTTCTTTAGTTAGAGAAATTAGTTTATTTTAATGTAAAAAGAGTTCAAGATGTCTGTGAATATGAGGATATTGTTTTTAGTAAGTCAGCTCAAAGACTAGAACAAAAACTGAAAACCTACAGTACATAGCAGCACTTCTGTGGTTCACTAAAAATTATTTGCTTATTTAAAATTTGCAAAAACTAAAATGTTCAAACTCATGATGCCAGATTTAAGATGAAACACGTGTCAAAAAATTTGACTCTAAAGCTGGAATATATCATAATTAAGAAACCTAATAAATAGAGAGTTACTTTTATTAAGACACAGATCCAAGACGATGCAAAAAAAGAGTTTCTAGCTTCAGAGGAAAATGGTTTCAGTCTTTATCAGGAGCACACGACAGCAGCTGCTGACAATTGCTATGCAGTGATTGACCTGTCTGTCTTCTCTTTCTTAAAATCAAGACTGCATTCAGTCCACACATTCTGAGTAAGAAAAATAATTATGCTGCTTCTGCAAAACCTTTAAAAGATGTCCCACTGCACAGCTTTAAACAAAGGAGGAACAGATTTTAGGTGAGTGTCGTTGCAGACAGATTTATTGAAGGGGGATAATATTAAATGTTTTTTCAACAAAATTAAACCATAAGTGCTACTTATTAAAAGTGGAACATATCAAGTACAGACTTTCTGTACAACTAAAACATGCATCTATGAAGAAGCCTTTGTTTACGGGGAGATTAAAAAAAGACTCACCTCCAGGGTTTCGGCGGAGGATAAGTTTTCGTATTTCATCATAAATAAAGATGAGAAAACTATAAGGAAATGCACAAAACCACCAGGAAGGCCTGCATACAAATCAGGACAACACAAATTAGGTAAACAAAACTCGATGGATTCTTTATTTAATGACACAATACATTTGTCTCTGACACTTACTTTAGAGGATACATCCTGAGTGCCACATCCATGCCTGGGCAGTAAGACAGGAAGGCAGCTAGGGCTGTCTCTTCAAACAGGCCGAAGATCAAGATCTTGTTCCTGAGTGCAGAAACACAACAAATATTAGCAAAGACAAGCAACGCAAAATCTAAGATAACTGACATAATAATTTAGAGAATATTTGTGTTATACACAGTCAGTAAAAATGATTCACTTAAGTGCCAAGATAATTTCTGTAGACCAAAATGGGACATTTTAAACATTTAGATGTAGCTCTTGCACTCACTTCATGCCCTGCTGGAACACAGAGTTCCGTCTGGTCTTGCAGATGATGAGATCGGCCCACTGCACTACAACAATGCTGACAAAGAAGGCTGTGTGACATGTGAACTCTACAATCTTCCTTTGTTCATATGTCTGGAGAGGAAAAAGACAACAAAAAGTGTCAGACCAATCGGCAAAATCCAAACCCTACAAACAGACTCAACCCACTTACCCATTGCTGTCCGTAGCTGTCTTCTAGGTCATTGACACTACGATCATCCCAGTTGAGTCTGATGCCCAGCAGTCGACTGGGCAGGAAACCGTTTTCAGCCAGAATGACAAAGTAGCTGAAGAAGCCTCCAAGAGCCTGGATCATACCTGAGGAAACACAATGGTTAGTTCTATTGCTTTTTGTGAACACGAATAATCCTAAAACCAGACTAAAAATGAATTCACAGCCTGGATTAGCAGTTCACCTACCGATTTGTCCATAAGCAATGCTGATAAGCCTCTCATTCACAAGCTTGTCCCTGAACGGGTTCCTGGGCTGACGCTTCATGATGTCACTCTCAGCTGCTTCATAAGCCAAAGAGATGGCTGGTACCTTTTGAACAAGGAAGCAATGTAAACTGTCAGTCATGATATTGCAGCCTAATGCTTTATTTGTGAAATAAAACAGCGTGGGTTTGATCAACTCTCACCATGTCAGTTCCCAGATCAATACAGAGAATGGTGATAGTTCCCAGAGGCAGAGGAATGTTGGCTATGATGAAGAATAGGAAGGGAGTGATCTCTGGGATGTTACTGGTCAAAGTGTACGCAATGGACTTCTTTAGGTTATCAAAGATCAGGCGGCCTAAAGGAGGAAACACAGGGAAAGACACATACAAAATGATTAGAGACGGTCCTTTGAAATGAAATGATACATGATATTTCTCTCAAGTATTTTCAGAAGAAAAACTTCCATTTATAGTCTCTAAATCTAATCTAATGTTCCTGCAATTGTAGTTTTTATTACAAATATTTTATTGATGAACTACTCCTAATTCTTCAGCTCTGTCCATATCTACCTTCTTCTACTCCAGTGACAATAGAAGCAAAGTTGTCATCCAATAGGATCATGTCCGCAGCCTGTTTGGACACATCAGAGCCTGAGATTCCCATGGCAACACCAATGTCGGCTTTTTTCAGTGCAGGAGAGTCATTCACACCGTCACCCGTCACAGCCACAATAGCACCCTAAGAGAGAATTTTAAAAAACTGTGAGAATACTAACGAAATAAGTTTAATTTGCTAAATTTTACATACATCAAAAGCTGTTTATATTTCTGAATGTATATTTTCATGTAAAGGCTGTTAATACTTTATCTAATCATCTCACCATGTAACTGTATCTATCATGCAGAAAATCTTTCATTTGGTGGAAATCTAGCACCATCTACTGTTTCCCAAGTATATTACATCACACAAGACCAACTGTATTTCCAGCCAAAGTGCCAGCCTTCATTTAAGCCAGTTTATTAAAACAATGTCAAAATGCTCCAACCTGTCTCTGGCATCCTTCTACAATGATGAGCTTCTGCTGTGGGGAGGTTCTGGCAAACACGATCTCTGTGTGGTTCCTCAGAATGTCATCCATCTGGTCCTGAGACAGATCCTTCAGATCGGAACCATGAATCACACAGGCTTTGGCATCCCTGAACACAAGCGGTGCAAGCTTATAATTCTTAACTTGGTATATTATTAGGCCGTGTTTTTGTTTAGTGGGCTTTTTTTTTCTTAAACCTTCCTCACCTGGGGTTGACCTGGCCGACAGGTATGTTGAGACGAGCTGCGATGTCCTCCACGGTCTCATTGCCCTCTGAGATGATGCCCACTCCCTTGGCAATCGCTTTAGCTGTGATTGGGTGATCACCAGTGACCATAATGACCTACAAAATTAACAAAGTTTACTTATTCCCAGTCCTTATAAACAATGTGATCAGACATTTTTGTGTTGAGTAGAAAAGGCTCACCTTAATACCAGCAGATCGACATTTTCCAACAGCATCAGGCACAGCAGCGCGAGGAGGGTCAATCATGGACATGAGGCCAACAAAGCAAAGGTTGTCTGTCTGGAAGTTGACATCATCTGTGTCGAAGGCGAAACCTTTGGGGTACTGGTCCTCTGGCAGAAGCAGGTGACAGAAACCTGCAGGGAAAATTTCAAATGAGGTACAGCTTTTAATTTTATACCAGAGGCAACCGGACTTTTAGATCAGTTCTTTTTGAAAACATTTCGACACCTATCCAGGAGTCTGAGAATTCTGGTAGCTCGCACTCCTGGATAGGTTTCAAATCATATTTTAAAAAAAAGAACTGATCTAAAGTCCGGTTGCCTCTGATTTAAGCCTGTTTGCTGTTGCGACGACCCAGATAACTGAGGCATAGGCAGCTTTTAATTTTATTTCTCTATTTCTGTTTTTGGACTAACTTCTAATTGTTTCCTGGTGATATGGAAATAGTGACTTGTTTAAAAAAATGTAAACAAATTTCAAATTAAAGAAAAATAGATACTAGGATTTTCACACAGGCTTTGGATTGATAAATAACAGTTTTTAATGTATTTTGAAAAATACTGTTCATAAAGCTAAAATAACAGTTTTAATAGCTGAAGTCTAAAAAAATGAACATTAAATAAGTTAATATCTCCATGAAATTGTATTGTGAGACGACAAGTGAAATTTCCAGTTATATGTGGTTCAAAATCTACTCCTGTTGAACCTCTTGGTCATATCTCATACATATGTACTGTACCTCCCCATCCTTACCCAGTACTCTCTCTCCCAGTCCTCCCAGTTCCATGTATGCATTCTGGAAAGCCTCCTTCAACTCCTCATCCATCGGTTGCTCTTTGCCTTGCAGCAGGATGGTTGAACAACGATCTAAGATCCTTTCAGGAGCTCCCTTCATCACCAGCAGGTAGCGGTTGTCATTGGGGTCCTCTGTCTCATGCACCGATAACTACATGAGGAAATCAGATAATGTTTAGATAAACCCTGTTACATAAGTTGTGTTAATGTTTTGAATTTGTCCTTGCATGGGTGCATTCAGGAGTTACACACTTGGTATTTGTTGGTGGAGTTAAAAGGAATCTCAGCCACTTTCTTGTTCCTCTCCCTCATCATCCTGACAGAGCCGCAGGACAGCTCGATACATTTCAGCAGGGCCGACTCAGAGGCATCGCCTGCAACGTCTCGCTTCAGGATGGCTATTGAATCTTGTCCTGCTTTGAACTGCGCCCTGTTACACAGAGCAGCGACACGAGACAGAGCCTGCCATGTCACTGAGCTCTTGTCAAAAGAAGCACCTGGCAAAGGGAGAGAGGGATGAGTGATGCTTTACTGTAATCAGTAAGTCCTTTTACAACTGTAACATGTTTCAGGCATCAGCAGCACCTGTGTTTTATGCCCTTTCCTCTCTCACCTGACTGATCCTCGGTGGTGTCTGCCTCATGGATCTGGTTGTCAAACCACATGTGGGCCACAGTCATCCTGTTCTGGGTCAGGGTGCCGGTCTTGTCAGAGCAGATGGTAGAGGTGGAGCCCAAGGTTTCCACAGCTTCCAGGTTCTTTACCAGACAGTTCTTCTTAGCCATACGCTTGGCAGTCAGAGTCAAACATACCTGCAGACACACGTTTAAAAGTTGAATCATTTTAACATTCATTTTATTTATAATTCAATATTTCTAGATTGTCAAATGTCTTTGGAATGAAAAAAAAAAGAATTTCAGATAAACATACACAAGGTACAAAAAAGGCAAACAAACATGGACAAAACACTGAAAATGCTGTTTCAACTTCAAAATAATAAATAGCAGCCACAAATTATTAAAATATGTTAATCCAGAACTGCTGGTTACTTACAGTGACTGTGGCCAGCAGCCCCTCAGGCACATTAGCCACAATGATACCAATAAGGAAGATGACAGCCTCCAGCCAGGAGTAACCCAGGATGATGGCCAAGATGAAAAACGTCACACCCAGGAAGACAGCCACACCTGTGATAATATGGATGAAATGCTCGATCTCCTTGGCAATGGGAGTTTTGCCGGTGTCCAAACCAGAAGCCAGAGTAGCAATGCGGCCCATGACTGTGCGATCGCCAGTGTAAATGACAATACCACGAGCTGTGCCTGGTTTAAAAACAAGCAGAAGTACAATCAGGTTTTGTGGTTTTCTTTACAAACACATTTATGAAATGGAGTAAATGACTAATGTTGAGTTTTAATTGTATTATTTCATGAAATTTGTTATTTAATAACACCGCATAAGATTCAGTTGACAATACCTTCCACACAATTGGTGGAGAAGAAAGCAATGTTTCGTGTCTCCAAGGGGTTGTCATGGGTGCAGTCAGGTGACCTGCTCTGGGGTTCTGATTCTCCTGTCAAGGAAGAGTTATCCACCTATTGGGTTACACAAAATAGAAGACATGTAGTTTTGGAAAACAAGAAGCAGAATATTGAACGATCAGTGAAAAAGTCTTGAATCATTCCTATTTTGTTCTTATTTCTATAGAAGCAGCCAGACTTTCTTATTATCTTTTAAAGTGGTTTTAACTAATAGCTCTTTAAAATTTGTAAGGAAAATACATTTTTTAAAACTACTTGTTCACTCGTTTTGAGCTAAAAAAAAGGAAAACTAAACTACTTATCATTTACCACCAAAGCAACAAAGCAAACCCGGAAGAAGTCATGTTTTCCCACAAAGTGATCTGATGAAAACCTGAACCTTTTCCACCACTAAAGTAAAGTGAATGATGCATTAGTTTGTGTCTGTGCGTACCTTGCAGCCGTGAGCAGAAACCACCCTGATGTCAGCGGGGATCCTGTCTCCTCCCTTTACTTCTATCAGATCTCCGGCCACCACGTCTTCAGCGTTGATCTGCGCCTTCTCACCCTCACGGATCACCAGTGCTTGCTGCAAGGATCAGTGAGTGGTTAGAAAACACAGAAACTAACAGACACTATGTGGAGTCAAAGAAAGTTGAGTAGGTCTTCTGTATGGGTTCTCCTTTGTTGAAACATTTTGTCTCTTCTCCAAGGGACTTCTTCAGTTTTTTTTATTTTTCTATCTAGTTTATTGAGATTCATCAGGACATTTTGAACTACATAGAGTGTTACAAGAAACAGTAAAAGATTTGTTTTATGCTTTCATATAAAGAAAAAACTCTGACTTAATGTTTTTATTTATTTTTAAGCACTATAATACACAAGCCAGTAGATAATCATTTATTTGTGGTATTTGCCACATGTTTCTAAACATCTGATAAATAGAAACTTTAATGTTTGTACAGTTCTTTTGTCAAAGATGTTTGAAAGATTTTAAAAAGGAATGTTTACAATACAATATGTGTGCTTTTTGTTTTGGTAAAGAGATTTGTTTACCTGTGGCACCATGTTCTTAAAAGACTCCATGATTTTGGAGCTCTTGGCCTCTTGGAAGTATGAAAAACACCCAGTGATGACGACGACAGCTGTGAGCACAATACCCAGGTACAACTGTGACAGAGAGACAAAGGAATAGTTTAACAAGTTACATCGTAGTTGTTCCTTCCCTTTTTCTGTTCTCCTTTCAAGTAAGAAAATTGTCTGTTTGCCCTTCAACCTCGCTGAGTCCCAGAATCATGTTTCATCAGTCATGTTGTTATAATTCTGTGTCCTGTTGTCTAGTTACCTATTCCACATTTGGTTCTGTTTAGTCTCTTCAGTTCAATGTGTATTCTGTCCTTGCCACACCCACCTGCTCATGCTGACACCCACTCATTTTACTTTGCTAGATCGTAAATAAATTCTAAGTTTAAGTTCAACTCCACTCTCTGTTTGCAGTCTGGGTCCTAAACTCAAAACAGTCTATAAACATGACACAAACATTTAGGTACAAGAATGTTTTTTTTTTTAAAGAATGCAATACCGTAAACACTGTTTTCTATTTTCTGAGTAAATTGTTGCCCATTAAAAAAAAAAGTAAAGCCATTGAGCCCTACCCCAGGGGGCTATCACAATTTGAGAACTACAGGCTATAGAGAGAGGACACAATGTGTGAAGCCCAAACCAATTTTGCCATGATGTTATTTCTACTTCACAGTTCTAAGTGTGACCAATGTGTTAATGAGGTGTAGGTGGAACAGATGGGAATACGTTTATGCAAAATTTACTGGTTTGTGTGTGCTTTGCTCACATTGTCGCCTGCAGGATCGTCCTCTGTTGCTGCCTGGATGGCATAGGCCAGAAAGCAGAGAATGGCGCCGATCCACAGCAGGATGGAGAACCCACCAAACAGCTGGCGACAGAACTTGACCCACTCTGGGGTGGTGGGTGGAGGGGTGAGAGCATTGGGACCATCCCTGGCCAAAATCTCTGCTGCCTTGGCATTGGTCAGTCCCTGGAGAGAAGAGAGAGGACAAACACAAAGTGGGTAAAAAGTGGGTTTGCACAGATTCTGAACTAACAAACATGTAAGTGAATTTCTTCCTGTTTATTAGATTTATGTCGGATGAGCTGGATCGTCACTACTCTTGTGTAGTAACAGAAGTACACTACTGCCATCTGGTGTTCAACTGATGAAACAACCTCAAACCACTAAAGAAGATTCACCTGCACAATATCAGTCTGGAACTTTCTGGTTACTTCCTCAACGGACATCTTGTGTTCCGTCTGTAAAACGATAATAAAAAACAAAAAATACAAAAAAACACATTATAATTTGTAATATCAGACGTGTTGCTGCTGTTTTTGCATGCACTGATTTTCCACAAAAAATGTCTAATAAAGCATCATCATTAAATCACATCTAACAAAGTCAAATAAAAGTAATTAGAAATTTGACTCCACGCATGCAGTTCACCTGAAAAATTACAGTATTAGGTCAGCCAAAGTAGGTGACCCTGGTGTCTTTTTCTTGCGCTGAAATGTATGGAATCAAACTCACAACATCCTCACAAAATACATTTTTCTGGCCTGGATATGAAAAAGAATCTTTATGTTGTGCAGGACATTGTTATTTTTCAGAATTTTTTTTTTAATTGTAATATGAATGGAAAGGTGTACTTATTTTTGATACAATAAATAGTTCGGAGCATTAGTCAACCTTTGACGGAGAGGATTAAGACATATTTAGTTATCTACAGGTACTGTGTGACTAAAGCTGGACTTTACTTACAATGGGCACTTCCTTCTTCAGGTCATCCATGTCCTTGGCTCCTGGCCCCTTCTTCTTCTTGGGGGATCGGTCATCTTTGTCCTGTGTGGTGGCAACGCGGTAACTGTCTGAACGTCCATACTACAGACACACACACATGTTTTATACATGCACTTTGACGATGGCAACATGTCTGCCTTTGTCACTTTAACTGTTTTCTGGGTTTGCAAGTGTTTATTAAATCATCTAACTGAATCATTTATCTACTGCATGTGTCAACAAAATACTACTAAGAGGAAAATTTATCAGTTTCCGACTGCAATACAAGTTAAATCACACTGTAACCTAAAGTGGCCTTGTGAGGTAGTTGGCATGTTGTAAGAATTTGTGAGGAAAGTCATAAGAAAAGAATCATACAAAAACATTTCAGTATCAGATTTAAAATATAAACTAAGAAATGAATGCTTTGCTCCAACTAACCACAATAAAACTACTGTTGTTTTTCACAATGCATCAAAGCATACACCTGAAAACCTTCAGTTTTTATCCAATCTCCACTGATCAAAAAACGCTTGCTCCAATGTGTTCAAGAGCCTGACGGATATATCACAACCCAATGTTGGGTAAACAGTTTACCCTGTAGGTTTTAACAAATCACTTTAACACTTTTCTATTTAATTATCACAGTTTTAAGGACATCAAAGAAAGACAAAACAGGAAAATTTAATTTATAGACTCATCAAAGGGTTATTTTGACTCTTGTAGCTCTTGCAATATCAAAGCAGACCCAACAGAGCCACTTTGATGTCAAGATTACAAAAATCAAGCTGCAAGACACAAATCAGTCATATTAAATATCTTTGTAGCTTTCTTCTTAATTCACTTCGTAGCTTGTTGTTCCAGGCTGTCCCTTCAGAAAATTGTTTATGTTGGTAAGCCAGGCATCTAATTAACCCTGATTTTCTCCAGAACTGCACTTTCAAGTACCCTTAGGCTCTGTAACTTTAGCCATGTCTTATGGGAAAGCAGCATGATCTCTGGATTGTATCAATACAAAATATGCCTCATCAAAGGTCAAAGGTGACAGAGAGGCAAGAAGTTCACATTTACAACTTGGAAATAAAAATATAAAAGACTGACTTTGTATAATATGATACATCTGAGCAAAAGTTTTATCAAGTACCTGTAGAAAACACATAACCTAATTAAAAAAAGATAATAACGACAGTGTGTACAACCTCAAATCATTTAAATTGATGGTTTCCATCTATTCCATTCATCATAAAAAGCAAATATTAGGTCAAGATTAAAATAGCCTCCTTGGTAAGCACCTTCTAGTGATAGTCAGGTAGTAATAACAGCAAACTGCAGCTAACAAATCAGCTCTTTCACCAAATAATAAACAAACTTGACCTTTAAAATTGGTTTTGAAAATAAATCCATTTTGAAATAAATATGTTTTCTTTGTTAGAGTTAACAAATGAAATTACAAAAGCACTGCTGAGGGAGGGTGAAAAAGGATCCCAAGTTTTCCACATATTGACTGACCACACCTAAACCCACAAAACTGCAGTGAAACAAAACAGGTCTCACAAGGATAACTTGGTCCTGAGTTTCCCATGTGAAATCTGAAGTTTGCTGCTGTTGTGCAAAACCCTTGTGAAATACTTTCCCCGTGTACTTTTTTTTTTCCTCTTTTACACAGACCTGTCTTTCCTGTTTATTCTCCACTGATAGGTGTATGGTTTCTTGAAACCACATGTGCATGACAACTCTTACTTTATGAAGTGCAGTTTGCTAAACAATCACTCCTGAGCACAAAGCAAACAATTAAACCATTCATTCAGGCTTGCCAGGCAGACAGCAGCATGTCAGCGAGGAGGGAGCCATTTGACCTGACTGCACTCGTATGCAAACAGTTTGGTAACAAAAGAGCAGGTGAACAAATTTCTCGCTGCAGCAAGATCAGACAGGCCTGGTGTAAAAAGGCTGCACATAGAGACTGATGTAGTGGAAAAGCACTGCTGAAGATCCCCTGTGAGATTGACCATAAGTGTGTTTGCATGTGTGTGAAAGAACACATACATGGAGTGTACTCCATGTGTCCATGTCTCCGTGATGGGAGATAATATCTGTTTGAGGTTACAGGTGGTGAGGAAGATGTTGCGTACCAGTCAGGAGTTATTTTACAAGATTAGATTGGCATCTGCTATATCTGTATGAATTAATTTCAACTGCTTTATTTTCACAAACATTTGCCTACCAATGCAAACTGTCATTTCGGAAGCACTGAACCTGCTCACGTACTTCATACATGATTAGAGTGATGACATGAATATGAACAGAGCACACAAAATACTTCCTCCTTTTGTTTTTGCACAGTCACAAATCCACACACAAGTCTCAAAGCCCAGACAATAGAGCTGGTTGGCAGGGAGGTGGAAATGAGCGCTGAACAAAGAGTGAAAAGTAAAGACACAGAGAGGCGGATTTGACGGGGGTGGATGACAGACAGGATTGGGCACATGGAAAGGGAGACATCAGTGGGAGGTGAGATGTGAGGACAGACGAACGGAGAAAGAAAGGCAGGTGGATGAGTGAGAGAGGGAAAGAGGGAGTGTGAGGTGTTGTCACCCTTCTCTTGGGCGTCTAATTAGATATTGACCAGCATTCTTTAGACCCACTCTAACAGATTGCACACAAACACAACATCAGGGATGGTTATAAATCATATTTTCACTGCACGTGTCTTTTTTACAGTAGATTGAATAAGTTAGTTGCATTCCCACCGAGTCCCATTGAGGAACAAAGGGAGCAGCTTCCTTACATTTCTTTTTTTAAATGCTTCATTAGAAGCTTTTGTTGCAACTACACTGCACATTTTTATACAGATATTATTCAACACAATCTAGTCACACTGATTTGTTTCTGGTTGTATCTTTACATTTGTCTCTTGATGTTCATTCTTTGTGCAGTTCATCACGTTCTGCCTGCATGTTTCCCTGTGAGGATCGCGCTGTCTTTAAAAATCTTTGTGTAATTCGATGAACCCCTTCTGTCCTGAGGAAGGAAACAGAGACTGGGGGCTGAAATTACATACACTCATTCCCCCAAAGCACTGAGCAAAACAGGGTGATGGACAGGCTTATTGACATCATCAAGAAATGGAAATATCTGTTAGCTCCTTCATGAATTACACACTGTAATCACTCCAATGATGTGACATTTTGTTCAATTTAAAATGTGTTTCATGTACCAATTGTTTGATTAAAACAACATTTCATGTGTTTGATTTTTAGGCCCGCTTAATTTAGCCAAACTAAAATGTGCTATTTCCTCAAATGTGAACAATGTTGCCGAGTGCGTATGTTAGGAGGGCAGGTTACCATGGAGACCGTCACAGCCACTGGCATGGTGACGAAGCTCAGCAGTGGCCTGGTACTCAGAGGATCCCCCGATGTTATCGGGGATGAGGAATAATTGATGCAACTGTAACTGGATGCCACATTCTCTGCTGTTTGGCTCAGACCAGGCCGTGGATTTCAATCATTTTTTTGTGTGTGTTTTTGCATGTCTCTGTGCACGAGCTGAGGTGAGTCACTGTATTGGATACGGTCTGTATGAGCAGCATATACACGCATTGCGGCAGAGGGAGAGAGAAAGGGGAAGTTGTGTGGTGGATGAAACAAACACCTAATCATTGTCTAATAATTTTTAGAACAACAAACTTAAACAGATAAAACAGACGGTCAAAAAAGTTTGCGAGTGAGAAAAACGTTCAAATATTCAAAAGGTGTCACTTTTATAAAAATGAAGCTTCTTAATTTGAGCTTGAACTTCTGAGGACAGATCAATTTTGCCATTTAGACTGGGTTTTTTTCTTCTGCACTAAAGATGCACAGTTTAGGAGTGGCACAGCCATGTCAAGCGGTTATGGACCTCAGGTTGAAGCATGCCAACTAATTATGGAGTCAATTGAAAGTAGGAGGTTGCTTTTATCAGTTTTTAACGCTCATGTTTTGAGCCTTACAGCAGAACAGAAATAACTTT
>JAVKLF010000042.1:6823105-6840273 GCA_034783495.1 Millerichthys robustus
GAGACTATTCTCTGGAAAATATAGAAAAGAAAAGAAAATCAGAAGTGAACCATCTGCTTTATAGCAGTAAACACTTGATCCTGACTGACTGCTGATTGAAATGACAAGAAAGGTCTGAAGCGACAGCAAGATATTAGTTTAACCAACGTAGAGCTAGAAAACGAAAGGTAACAGTTTAACCAAGTCAGTTGGAGTCTGTAACTGTCCAGATAACATGTTAACTCTGTACCCATACTCATATAAATATAATTAAAATAATATGTGTGTGTGTGTGTGTGTGTGTGTGTGTGTGTGTGTGTGTGTAAGAGCGTAAACACGTGCAGCACTGCTGGTGAAGTACAGGAGGGGTCTTGATTAGAGTGTCGAGTCACAGGGGTGATTAAAAAGAAGTGGAATCGTGCAGAGGTTCTGCTAATGAACCATGACCACACGGAGCATGAAACACACGCACACACGTACACACACACACACTGCATGTTTACAAAAGGTGCAGCTCGACTCATTATCTTCCGTATTCCCGGGGGGATTATGCTAATGAGGGGGAGGTAAAGGGCAGAGAGGATCTGAGCTCATCTGATGAGAACAAACTCTGGTCTTAGTAATTGGAAGGGTCATAATTGAACGTTGTTCGCTGTCTAATTATCATTCTTCTCCAACAATAGACTACTTTGAAAATCTTGAATAATTTCCATTCTTTCATACAGGAAAAGAAGAAGTCGCCTAATGATCAGGTCTTTTTCTGCCACTCATTACAACATCACCTTTCAAACTGACCCGTCCTAATCTAACATGCAGTCACAGCTGGGCTTTTCTTCTTTCTGTGGTTTTTATACTAACTAAGTAAAAATGGTTAGATTTGGAGGGGTTTGCATTTTGTTGCAACTCTGTTATCTCACAGTAAAATAACAGAACACATCAAAGTTAATATAAAGTAAAAGAAGCAGAAGCTGAAATACGAAACATGCAATCACAAGGCTCTTTTCAGAATTAAATGAGCTCCTTTCATGCAACAAACAGAAAATCTTCTTTTGATGAGGTGAACTGAGGTAATTGGATTTTTTGGAAGGGGAGGTGGAGTTTATGCAATAAGGCACAAATAAATGGTTCTTTTTTTATTATTTCTTTCTGATCTGAAGCTCATTTTTAAAGACATAAACCAGAACTTAGTGGCTTTAAGTTTCCAGGAGAGAAACTGATAAAATATCTTAAGATTTTAAATCAGTCAGTTTTAACATTAATACGATATTTTACATAAGCCACAAGAACATTGGCTAGATTGTTCCTTTTTTAAATAAATAAAAACAAGTTTGAAGAACGAGTCGGAGGTCAGTCAGTTTCTGAGCGGGACACAAAATGTCAGGCTAAGAGTCACAAAAGATAAAATTGAGCAATCAGAAGGTGTAAAACAAACACTTTGCTGTATTAAAATATCAAACAAATTAACTTTAAAATGAAAAGTTAAAAACAAAACCCCATTTTTCTGGCATGTTGTTTAACAAGAAGTGAGAGGATGGATCTCAGAATTCTTCAAATGCAAAGTAGTTCCTAAGTTTTCTTAGCAGAGCTGTGTTTTATTACCCGATGGGAGAGATTTACATAGAAAGATTGAAAAGACCAAGTCGCCTTTTATTCAAACAACAGACAGACTGGATATTACATATGAGCCTTATTAGATTTGACATGACTTAACCAGCGCTGAGTCATGTCATCTCCAATATTTCATTTTGGGATATCTGTTTTTATTTTTTCCCCCTGGTTGATAATGCTGATAAATCTAGAAAAACAAGAAGTTATTGGAACATTGTTTATCAAGTTATTTTAGAGAAAGTCAGATTCACCACTTTCAGCTGAATATCTGAGCAGGTTTTATGGATTCAAGCTGCTTATTTGTATGTTTTTAATTTTCCTATAAAAATGGGAGCGAAAACTCTGGTGGTTAGACACATCAGATTTCTGGTGTAGTAACTAATAACGGATTAAAATACATTTCAAATGGTCAAACGTGACACTGGGTAAAAGGTAAACCACAATAATTATTAAAGAGCATTCAACATCACTTGGTTTTTTTACATTTTAACACATTCAAGTGAGAACGATTTATTATATTTAGAAGAAAATGAGCGATTAAAATAGCAGCGAACATTTAGCAATACCAACAAGGTATTTATAAAAAACCTCATTTACAATCGCTACAAAAGGCCTAAATGTCCTTTTATTCATGAAAAGAACAATTTTTCTAAAACATATATTTTCTAACTAAATTAATACATTTCAGAAATGACCCAGCAACTCAAAATGATTTTTGTAAAACATGAATAAGTTTGTTTTTAATTTCAACCCCCCCCCACCCCACCCCACACACACACACACACACACACACTGGAAACATACTAACTTGATGATTTCTTCCCTAACAACTTTACAGAAAGTATGAGGGAAAAAAATGGGTACGTCTTAACTGAGTTCTGCTGTAGTGAACACCATCTGCCTCTTGGTGGCGCTGTGTTCCTTCAACACTGCAGCACCTTCTGGCCCACAAGGCATTTCATTCTAAATCCAATACCTGCCTTGTCTTGTGTGTAAGTCTGTGTTTCTCCTTCCTCATTACACTGCCGTGTCTGTTTATCGTCACACCACCCTCCTCATTTTTAGCTCCTGGGTTTTTCTCTCCCCCTCTCCGTCTTTTTGCTTCACCTTATCTCACAGGCGTCATTATCCAACCATGTCATTTCACTCAGCAGGATTCAGGCAGAAAGTTATTCCTTCCATTCAGATAACCCCTGACAGAGACGAGAAAGCAGCAGGAAAAGAGGCCAGGGTTTGAGGATTGAGGTGCCGCGCAGAGACTCGACTGGAGAGCCCGGCCCTCCGTGTTGGCCCTGGACACCAGCATGTCTCGTGCTAATGAAATATCTCAGGGTGTGTGTGTGTGTGTGTCTCCTGCGCCTGTTTAAAACTGTGCAGATCCCTACCAAGGACATGCAACCAAGGCCTCCGAACTCATCCACACAGAAAATATACAGATTGTTTGAAAGCAAGCTGCCTTTCTTGTCACACAGCCTGACATATTTACACAAGATGGCCGCTTTGCGGCCCCTGCCCTCCAGCCTCTCTCCTCCGGACAAAACACCACTTGCATACACAAAGACACAATCTACATACATTAAAACGGACATAAAAAGTGCACACAGAGCAATTTATCTGAGAGGAGAGGAGCCCTAAGGCAGAGAGCGGTTCTTCCAACCAAATCATGTTCTGTTTTATTTCTTCTTTACAGTGAATGAGAAAATGGGCCAGAGTTTAGATTTAGTTTTAAGGTCAACTCCATTTTATGGGAGTAGATCAATGTAGCAATCTGGTCTGAAAGAGATCTTTTTTTATATATATATAGGAGCCTTCCAGTGTTCGCCCAGTCAACCGTAGACCACCACGCTCCCAGGGGCCTCAGGAGAGGAGGAGGAGTGGGAGGGTCGGAAGAGGAGATGGAGCTGAATGGTTGGCTGAAGATGTCTGAAATTACTGCAGACCTACTTCAGCAGGATGAAAATACCACCAGAATCTCTCGAGCTTTAAGGATGCATGGATGAATCCTGGACAGAGCTCAGCAGCTGGAGATCTGTTTTCAAATCTTTGCCTTTAACTTGAGGGAGTCACCTTTTCCCGTCTGTTTACAAAATATCTCATGAACTCCACAGGATTGAATGAAACTTTCAGATGATAATTACAGGATGTGCTTTACAACTCATTAACGATTGGAGTCAACCAAATTCAAGTTGGTACAACAACCAACTGACTTTGGAAAACAAGCATAATGTAATTTACAGGTTTGACCCAAGAGGCTACATTGATGCTCTCCTCGTCATCGTAGGATTTTTGTTTTAAACCTAAACCATAAAAAGGTGGTGGGTGACCTGCATTCCTTCAAGGATTGCTAGACCTCGTTTCGTTTCAGAACTTTGTCTGGGGAAATAAAAAAATTTGATCAGTCTCTAAAAACCTGTGAGTCACTGACAGGGAAGCTAAGACTCGCTTAACGGGAACTAAGCAGAATAGAGACGTGTCAAATACCGATTAAACACTGGAGTAAGGAAAAGGAGAACTGTAGGAATCAGAAGAAGGAAGGAAGCAGCAGGTAAAGCCGAGAGAGATGAAGGCTGTGATTAAGAGACTGGCTTCAGATAAATACGGAGGGATTTCCCGGCTGCTGCCTTCACACCGTGCCGGGATGAAAGAGAAAGCGCAAGACAAAGATCTCACATCCCTCTCCTTTTTCGACTCAATCCCTTGTTCTGTCATCCTGCGTGTTTACGCCTCTCCCTGAGGGGATTAAAGTTAACATGCTGGCCTCTCATCAACTTCACAGCGCAGGCTAGGCTTTTACTGCATGTGTTTCCATGCTCTCCTTCACTCCCATCATCCCTCTCTCCTGTCATCCCACTCCATCACAGAGTTCAATCTGGGATTCTCTCATTTGGCTTGGTAATACCACGGCCATTTACTTCGCAGCGTCTCCCCTCTGCATCTCTTATCTTACGTGCCTAACAAGAAGAGATAAGCTTGTTTTTATTACCCCTATCTGACCCTTTCAACAAATCAGGATGACACACAACGTTTTTACAACACTGAAACCCTTTTAACCAACCTGGAGATTCAAATTCCTGTGTCTCCATTATCTTCAGAGAAAGAAAGCTGCAGATACATGTGCTTTTCATCTTGGCTTAAAGGTTTGCTAGTCCAGAAAAAAAAAACAATCCCACTGTAGCTGATGATTAAATTCCTTCCTAATGGGTCAGCTGGACTATTTACGAAGAGACGGTTGACCAACATATCCGAAGCCTGAGGCGTCCCGGCAGCTCAGCGTGACGTAACGGTGGCTGACATTGTGTTATGAGATTGTCCAGCTTGTTCATGTTCTCACAGTTTCCTATTTTGTTGTCTTACAAATCTTCCAGGTCATATTTTGGTTAGGTTTTTAGTCAAAGGAGAAATGTTGAATTTTATAAATCATTGGCATGTGATCGTCCTGCCACCATTCATGCATCTGAAAAGGAAAACATTTGATAAACTTCTCGTTTCTTTTTGTCAACACCTGTTGCTGAAGGCAGAACTAATGTTTTGTCCATGTCTGTGCGTTTCCATGGACAGTTAGCAAAATAGCTCATGAATCACTGAATAGATTTTTCAGATTTACAGACAAAATTCAAGACAAAAAATGGCTACTCCTCAGTGAATTTACAGAATTTGGGGTAGAATTTGGAGTGGTAGTAGCTGAGAGTCAGACAAGACTCCTCATAATCAACTGAGATTAGGTGTAACATTTTAAAGTTACAAGGCAGGAAGTGATAAACAAACATTATAGGAATGCTAGGCCTTTAATTTGTTTTGGTTTTTAGCAGGTAACTGATAAGTCCCACATTGTTTTTTCCAGGAAAAAGAAATGAGCTAAATGTGAAATTCTAGTGTCATAAAATAAACCGATTTGGGACGAGACCCTGTCTGCAGAACCACAGGAAATGGGAAAAAACACACACGGCTAACACGGTCATAGCGGAGTGCCTGGAGATGAGATTAAGACTCAGTGAATTGATGGGCTCTGAAAGAGATTAAGATAAAGAACAGTGCGCGTAATCTCGTTGCTCACTAAGAGAAAAGGGGAGCCTTTAAATTTTGCGGTTAACTTTGTAAAACACAAAACCCATCCATCTGTCGCTGTTGTTCATTAGAGTTCATCTGAGTGCGCTCCTGGTAATACAGTAACCTAATAATCTGAAGCAGAATGACGTGCAAAGATGACAAGAACAAAAGCAAACAAACGTAAAAGATAAAATAAAATGGGAGAAAAAAGCGAGTGAACTTGACGGGCTACTATAGAGCTGCAGCACGCACACGGTCCTAAATTATTCACCATTAACGCAGGAGCTGCAGCAACCTCTGACATTATTTCTACGATGCTTGAAGACCGCTTCATCCACGACCTCAACCGCCTCGACAGTCGTTTGCCATTCCCTGCACTCACTGTGCCACCCCGATTCATTTCAGCACTAACCAAATCAGCTCAAATTGATTGTTTGGACGACACCACCAGGTGAACGGATCGAAAAGGAAATGATAAGCGATCAGACCGAAGGAAATGCTGACCGAGGTGTGTGATCGAGGCTTCTATTTGGATCTTTTGGTCTGGGGAAATCAGCATCTCTCTTCTAATCATCTGCGATTCAAGAGCTCAAAGTTGTGAGTCTCAACTGTCTGAGGATTAAATTTCTGTCAGTGGCTAAGTCTTGCGTGTGTGTGTGTGTGTGTGTACGTACATGCATGTTGTGGCATTTTCCAAAGCGGTGTGGTGGATACTGTGTAAACTCCGTATGGTGTTTGTGATGTTGCTCTTCCTCTCCCACTCTGGGGAGACGGTGTTTTCCCTGCCACAGTGCATCAAAGCACACTCAGTTGCCTTGGGAGAAAGCAGGAGCTCTCCTCTTTTTTTTTCCCCCTTCCATCATCCCCTCCTCTCACTCTCTCCATCCACTCCGCTTCCCTTCCCGTTTCCGACAAGGTCGCCGTTCCCCTTCCTGCTGTCTTCCCCGTCAATATTTACAGTCCACTTTCCACTGGCACGGGGGTGGCCGGCCGCGGCCAGCAGAGAAAGCAGGGGTGCATTAGCCAAATGTAGCTGTCCACTCAGGACATGAATGATCTGTTGTACTACAAACACTCAGCTCGTCCACAAACACATGCACGGATCCAGAAGGGTGCCAGGCAGAGCTGGATGCAACACGCAGATACTTAGCAGGAGTGTAACTGCTCTAAAAGCACAGGTCAGATTATGATTATCGCTAAGGGAACAATTTTTTTTTTAATTTTCTAAGCAATTTTACACACTTAAAAATCGAATACATTAAAGTAATTATAACACTTTACACACCCATCTCAATATTAAAGTAATGTCAATAAAAAGAATGTAGAGCCGTTTTAAAAGCTTTTGCTTTTAGCACCCTTTATACGTTTTGATATTTTACTGCAGTAAAGGATTTATCTTCTTACACAAGGGTGGGCAATCCTGGTCCTCGAGGCCCGCAATCCTGCATGTTTTACCTGTTCCTTTGCTCCAACATATCTGATTTCCATGAATGGGTGATTACCGAGCCTCTGCAGAACTTGAAGAGGTAATTCAAGCACTGAATCAGGCGTGTTGGAGGAGGGAAACAAGTGAAACATGCAGGATAGCTGCCCTCAAGGACCAGGGTTGGTAGGAAAGTGAAGAACCTTTTAGGATGAGAGGTACAAAAAAAGTTTTAGGTTCTGCAATGATTCTATTAATTATTAAAATACTCCAACTAGTGATGTGAATGTACACAATTTAGAGGTTTTCAAGCTTTATGCAATACATAGGGTTAATATACAGAAGGAAATCAGAAGTGTTAGTACCAGATTAGTGTTTTAATGTGTTACTTTTCCTTTTATTACCATAGTAAGCTGTGAAAATATAAATAAAAAAATTAATCGATAAATACTAGTATGTTATTTCATTTGAGCTTTGAAAACAAACAGATCAAATAGCTCACGGTTCATTCATTCAGGACAATGAGCCGGGCTAGAGTCCAGTCTAAACAGTTTTTTCAAGCGGTCTTGTTTAGGCCAGATCAGTTAATTGTTTTTTTATAGAAGAGCCTTGCTGAGGTACATCACTCAGCACACGTGTTTCATTGTACGTCCATCCAAAAGCATGCAGATGAATTTTGATTAGCACCACTTCATATCTCTCCACGGAAATGGAAAATGGAATGAAACCGAGTCCCATTTGCATTCACACATTTGTCTGTATGTGATGCTGGGCCAACACTAATTTTCATCACTTCAGGGGGGAAAAAAATGATAATGAAATCATTCAAGACATAACTTATCACATAATTACAGCAATATTCTTAAAATAATTTTCAGAAACCTCATAAAAGGGAGCTAGCTGGAAGTTTTTAAATGTGTTCTTGGTGGGGGTTTTTTGTGCCGAGTTAATCCCAGTACCAGTCTGATCCGTTCACCTGGATGAAGAAGTGCGACTCTGTGTGCATTGACACTCACAGATGTAGAGCATCTAATGAAGGAGTGGGACAGAGATGCACGGACGAGCGGCGGGAAGCTTTCACCCTTCGCAGGCAGAAACAGAAACTTCAAATCATCTCCTGCTGGAGGTAAATTACACTCGTCCATAATCGACAGGAGATGAAACATTTCAATCAATCTGTCTGCATGGACAAGAAAGCATGTGTGCGTTGTTTTTATTTTAATTTATTTGCACAATTTTCCTTTTCATCATTAAGAGCCACAGCAGCAATAATGACCATTAGCACCTTCAGAAACAAATGCACAAAATGTTCAAGGGTGAAAAAAATGCCCCTACCTTCCTTAACTTATTGTTATTCAGTCACTCCCTTTTGATAAATGTTCCTTCCTTTATAAAATTTTATTCCTTCTCCGTTTGGAGGGCTGTGTGAAAAGACCAACGGGATACAAACACATTTTCAGACCTTGCTGGATATTTGTGAGCCTCATGTGGATAATGGCTTCAGTTTTCATGAACAAAAGAGCAAAAACATCTGGATCACATTTTAGCCAAGGACAACACGGTTACCCCGTCTGGATAAAAATGACACTGTGACTGAGATATTCACAACATTTAAATAAAAAAAAACTATGTGGGAGCATTTAGCTATTATGTTACAAAATGACCATAGTAACTATATTGTTGTAATACATAACGTCCGCTGAAATTATGCTTTTTGTTGCTGAAAGTCAAAGACAGACAATAATGATTATGCCAGTTTGAACATCTAAAACGTAACTTTTGTAGTAAATCCAATTCAAGATGGCCACCACAACTAACATTAAAATGGTTATAACTTAGTGAATTTTACAGACATTGAGCTGAAATTGCATGCAGTCGTACCAACGCATACTTAAAGTGTGACATCTTATGACAGATGGCTGCAGTTCATTTCTTTACATAAAATGATCTTATTTTATGACATTTTTGTGATATGCAATTCAAGGTCTTTAACAAAAACTATAGCAGATATAATTTAATTGGCAAGAAAACCTAAATGTAAGTGAATGTTAAAGAGATCAAACGGCTTCGGTTTCTTAGAAGAATCCATTAATTTTAAAAAGGAAGAAAAGTGTAATTTGAACTGACTTCAGGCAGGTCATCTTTAAACCCTGACCCAAAAAAAAGTGTAACTTACAGTAAATGTTGCAATCTGAGAATATCCGGCAACCTATTTTACCCCACAGTGCCTTCAGGCTTTCCATCCATCTTCTCAGCATGCTTTTACCGCTCACTCCCCTTCTCTCTCTCACACACACACACACACATACACACTTCTCTTTCCTCCTGTGCCACTGTCACCGTGGCCTTGAGGCCAAGCAGTCAGAAGCAGCTGGTATGTTTACCTGCCCTGCTGACCATGACTAACCTCTGGCGAAAAGGAACTCTCACCTCATTACCCACCAGTCAGCCTCACATCCAACCAAAAACTTTGATATCCTCTTTGATTTCGCCCCTACAGCCAAGATGCTACGCTCTCTCTTCTGCAGCTCTGGCAGCTAAAAAAATGTAACGTATTAAAAAATAAGAGTGGGGGGGGGGAGAGAAAAAAAATTCAAGGACTGGGCTACCACTACTCGTTTCCTCTTTCTAAGCACAGAGAGTCAGTCCGTTTGTTTCTTTCAACTCTCACCGACTCATGAGAGTGCTCATCGTGTCACACTCCCACCAAGTTGCTCACAAAGGCTGCCAGAAAAGAAACGAGGCACAGAGGAAGAGGGAGATGGAGAAGGAGGAAAAGCAGTGTCAAACATATAGGAACGAAAAGAGACTACTGACAGAATAAAAGATTCAGTCTGGAGGATAGAGAAAAAAATACGATGAAGACGTCAAAGGAGGAGGGGAATCGAAGGAGTATCAAAAATCCAATCGTTTCTATCTGAGAACTTGTGATGCAGGAGCAGAATTTGTTGAGATCCTTTGCTTTCTAATGATTGTTGTAGAGTGTTGTTTACCGTGTTCGCACCTGCTGTAGTGTTGACCTCAAACTAGGCAAACAAAAAGAGCCTCACACAGAGTCCTGAGAGCACCACAGCAGTAATAGGCCCCATCTCTCCCCCAAATGGCCTCTCATCAGCTTCTGATTAATGGCACACTGAGTCATAATGGTCCCGCACACTCTCAACATTCATTTACTCCCCTCTCCATCCAATACCCCTGGAGAGAAACCACAACAATGCGAGCTGTCGAGACACCCAAAAACTGCACTCTCGCCGAGCCGGAATTCAAATGCTCATTAGGAAAGACATTTCCTCTATTGCCATTTAGTTATGCAGTGCCACTGGGAGCCGGTGGACACAATAGCAAACAGCAGAGATGGGGAAGGTAGAAAAAGAATTTATGGTTCAATTTATCTGCATGGAAACAAAGAATGGTTTCATTACTGTTCAAATGTGTTTGATTGGCTGGTTGTCATGGAGAACTGTTGATTTATGCACTTTTACAAACGGGATGTAAACCATTCTGAGGTAGGAAAACAACACTTTCACCTTCCAGCAAATCTACAAGTTTTGTTCTCCCTTTGATTGTTGTGCGTTGTGTCACTATCCACAACAGTCATCAGCGAGTCTGTCGAGCAGCGCCGTCAATAATGCATCGCGCTACACTGTTGCTGTAACTCTCTGCGCTGCATCGTTAAAATGCAAAGAGACAAGATATAAATGCTGGCATGCACGCCCTGCACAGACACCCTAATGCACGAGCACAGAAGCAAATTTCCACAGACATGCTGTAACCCTCAGACGTCAAGAATGAAAGATACCAAATTGCTCTACATACGTCAAATGACATTACACCAAATATCCACCATTAAAACTCCCCTGCAGCATCAATAATGAATAAAACTACATCCTCTGCTGCTAACTAAAACCACGGACTGCAACGCCACTGATCTCATTGTTCCAAAGTAAAATCGGCTGCAGGCACACGTTCGGTAATGGAAAAGCTCCTTTATGCACTATTCATCTCAATATTCGGGCATTCAACTCCTCAATCTCTTTCTGATCTCATTCTTGCCCGCTCGGATGCTCCTCTGTCTGTTGATCAGAGTGTGGGTTCCCCCCGTTGGCACTATTTACGTTCAGCGCATGAGGATGTTTGAGTACAGTAATCAATAGCGTTTGGGTGAAGGACACTTAGGAGCAGACTGAATCCCAAATTCAAGCCAGCATGAAAAACAACATGACAGAAACATTTGCTCCTCGACCTGAAGGGGCTCAGTGTGACACCTATTCCAACTGTAGAGAGAGCACATTCAAACACACACAGACACACTCCTTTACACACTTAGACATGCCTTTGAACTCTGAATAGGGTCTTATTTAAAACATTTACACACTGCTGAATCAAGGCGGCCAAACTAATGAGTTATTGACCGACGAGCCTGCACACACACACACACACACACACACGCACCTCCAAATGCATCTATTCATAACAAACGTGACCAGTGTCATTGTGTGTGGAGACGTGTCGGTGTGTGCCCGCTTGCAAGTGCCAGGCCGACTGTGTACACACACAAGTCATTATTAGAGGTTTAGTGTGTGCTCACCAGTCAGTCAGGCTCCAGTCAGAGGAGTCAGCTTAAGGGCTCATAGCAGCTCCCTGAGGAGACACTAAATACCATCAGCCGTTTAAATCCATCCATGACCACTTTAAATATGCAGCACACACTCTCTCCATTTTTAATAAGGGCTCTAAGCAAGACAGAGGAGGGGGGGTAGAAAAAAAAAGGAAGAAGGGGAAAGCGGGAAGTGAGAAAGAAGACGACACACTGAGAAGCGAGAGGAAGGAATTTGAGGGAGGAAAGGAGGTGAGAAGGGTTTGTTGCATTGATTTCTTGGCAGTCTGACATCGGTGCAGATTCTCCCCCCCACCACCACCATCCCAAAATAAAAAACTCACAGATGTGTCAGAGCCAGTTAGGTACGCAAGAATAGAGAGAACACGAACCCAGCACAGTCAAATGTGAAGATAACACATATACAAACAGTTGTGGAAATATATAGAGGGACGACACGACAAATGTCTATGCAGAAAGCAAAAGCCCCTGTGTGAAAGCAGACAGCGATGCAAGAAAAAAAAAATTATATATATATATACAGGTTTGTTGGTTTTCAGAAGCAAACCAGGTATTACGCTCCAAGTCAAAAAATAAATACTATTACATACACATAGATGAGCAGTAAATTTCTCCTTAATCCTTGGCTTAACTTAGCTCAAAAACCTGTCTGCTCTGCTCAGCTTTCAAAGCACACCTGAGTGTGTGCCGACAAGCGCACTGCCAGCTAAAACAGCAGGGGAAAGTCGGTTGTACATTTTGATCTGAGAGTGGATGAGATATTAGGATCAAAGCAGGAAGCTGGGGAGAATCAACCGATCTTAGCTCCGAATCTACAAGAAAACACCCAGACTGACTACCTGATTAG
Organism: Millerichthys robustus; assembly: GCA_034783495.1. Lineage (NCBI taxonomy): Eukaryota > Metazoa > Chordata > Actinopteri > Cyprinodontiformes > Rivulidae > Millerichthys > Millerichthys robustus. Next base: position 6,835,628 of record JAVKLF010000042.1, read on the forward strand.
CCAAGCGATTGTGGCCTAAGTCCAGGATGAGATGTGAAAGGAATATTGATGATAAAGCCCGGGGCAAAGTTGTAGGTTGGTCCTCTAACAGCTATGAAATGACACAAATCAAAGCCAGGTTTTAGGGGTTTGACAACTTTTTATGCACTGAATTTAACAAACTACTCTCTTAACATATTACCACATTCAACTACGTTTTTTGTAAAGCCAAAAAAAGACCAGAAAACAAATTATATTTCCTTTTAAAAGGGATGAATAAATTCAGGACAAGTACAAAGCTATTATTTCCTTTGTTGAATTTTTTATGTGGATGAATAATATCTAGAGTGCTTTTTGCTTGTGACTCTTTAGACTTCTGGTTAATATCAGAAAGATTACACGATTACTACATTTTAGGCTCATCTATCTTGTTTTGTTTTGTGTTATTTTACAACCAACAGCTACTTTATACCTAAATCTGAGCCACATATTCTCCTGATTAAACGTTTTAACTGAAATGAAAGCTAAAAAGTAACCACCTCACTTTTTTCCCCACCGGTTTTATAAAAGCAGAAGCTCAGGACAAAAAAACTGACAACTGTAATAATGGAAGTAGGGTGCCGGCTTGCTTTTTGTTTAACAGAATATGTAAACTATTAGAGCCATTGTCCTGCTTTTTTATTTCATTGTTAGCTACACTTTCATGTAACCCAATTCAAGATGGCTGCCACAACCAACTCCATTTTAAAAATATAGAAATCGTTCAAATTCAGTCAATTTTTCAGATATTGTGCTACAACTGTGTGTAGTTGTATCTAAAAGTTATTCACCATACAGACTAAGTGCTTATCATTGCATAAGATCGTTGCTTAAATCTTCAGCATTAATTGTTGGCAACAAACCTGCTCCTCTCTTAGCAAAATCCCTCTTGAACTGCTGAAAGGCTTTTATTGAAAGTATCAGAAAGTTATCACTGGATGTATATCTACAAAGTCTGTTCAGTTCAGGATGGTTGCCACAGCTAATCGACTCAACAACGGCTAAAACTCAGTCAGTTTTACAAATATTAGCCTAAATTTCAACATATTAGCTGAGAGTCATTGACAACACATACTTTAGCAACAGTGGTGACATTTACAATTTACTATTTTACTTTGAGTGTGATGCCTTGCAGCATTGTGTGATGTTGCACTTTAACGTTATTTTAACCTCTGCCATTTCTCAACATAAGATCCTTTTAGACAAAAAATGGTTTGAAAGGCAGCAGGAACACTAGGCTGTGAATTAGCCTATATGCATATTTCACATGCGACTTTGACCTCAAGTTCCCCCCCCCCCACAGACTGAGTTTGTGTAATGAATAGAAAAAGCCTTTGACCTGCAGCTGTGTGCAAACATTTACTAACACTCCACTAAAACCTATATGTCAACAGGAGTCACTCAACAGGAATGATGATGTTTCTAAGCGAGACGGATCAGTGGCTCGCCTCGCACCATTTTCTGCTTTGGTAAAACACAAACGCACCAGCGCAAGGCTGGCTGAGCTCGTCTGGCTCCAGGTGACAGGTGTGTCACAGCAGTAGGACAAGAAACCCGGAGAGCCTACTTGGCAGAATGAACGACCGACCTGTTAGTCAGCTAGCCTGGCTGACTCATGAACTGAGAGCCAAAGAAGCTCACAGACTCGTCACACTGGTTGCACTTATTTTTTTTTACGTGGGTCCATCAACACAAAAAGATAAGAGGCAGTACAGGTGGAGATGCTCAGACACTCAGGACTGAGATTAGACATGGTATGTTTATTACCCTGTGAGCCACAGACAAAACCAGCACCAAGACCTACGTTCATCCGGTTGTCAGTAAAGGAACAAAAGCACAGTTACACTTTCTTTGACACACCGCACTGGAATGTTAATCACCACAGAAACCCATTATCTTCACATCCTCTTGTTCCCTCTCTCAATTTGTTTCAGTCGCTTTTAAAAACCTGACAAACTCATTGCTTGTAACTGGAAAGTACCATTGTTTCATTGAGCGCACATGCAGAGAGAGAGCGAGCGACAGAGACATGAGGCAGGAAGATAAGGCGAGAGGCAGCAGCGAAGAGAGGCCTGTCTGACTGCTGACATAAATTGGGGATCATAAAAAGTGTCGTCCTGGAATTAATTTGCAGAGAATGAATAAAGTGAAGTACCTCAGGGAGATGTGTGATGAGTGAGGGATTCTACTTGAAGAGAAGAAAATACGAATCATGACTTTCAAAAAGCATTTGCAAAGCTTTATGACCTAAATTCCAAACAATTGTGTGCATTTTTTTTTACATCAGTCAATAGATTTATAAGCTCAGCCTGTGTGTGTTCGTGCCCGAGCTGTCACACACTCCTTGCCTTTTTCTTTGTTGCAGCGCCTTCAGGAGGTGCCACATACATCACGAAGTTTATGCACACTGAATGTCAACACTGATGCATAATTTTTGAAAATAAATGCTAAATGTCACCAAATACCAGACTCGTCGACTGACGGCGGGACTCGTAGCACCAGAGGACGTGCCGCCGGGCTGCGGTCGCCACGCCAGCCGTCACACCAGAACCGAAAGGCCTACAACTGCAGCGTGCACAGTTGTGGCAGCGGAAACAGACACAGCAGAGATTTTTAAAAAAGGAGACAGAAGGATGCCGATGGTGAAGAGAGATAAAGAGAACTAAAGGTTTGACAAACTGCATTTCCCCTCTTTGACGTTACCCTCGTGCTTTTAATTGAAAATAAATGATGTAAATTCATGCAATAAGCTTCTGCTTTGAGAAACTGACTTGAAGTAAACAGACAGTGTAAACAATGTTTACCATGAAAAACACACTGGTGGAGCAACAAAGATTAAAGTGATCGCTCACATTTTTAAAAATGGAGTATTATAGAAAAGCTAAGAATGTGGAATATCTTACATCTTGTTTATGGCTTTATAAACAGCATCACTTTGTAGAATGAGTTTATTATTAACTGACTGATGAGCTAATTGCTAGTCCAAAGTGGATGGCCATCCTACAATAAAACTTCACAATTTCAAAGCAGTTCAAGTGAAAACACTATTTTAGAAACCTTTTGACAGCAATAAATTTTAAATATATTTTATTTATTTATATAGAAGTCTGCAAGTAAAAACAGAAACAGCAGCAGTTAGATGTAGCATTTCCAGTAGGACTATTACTTTATTTTAAAAATAATGTTTAGATTAAATTTAACATTCAGTTCAATCCAAACTGATCCCAAAAGAGAAATTAATATTTTTTCATTTCATTTCAGAAAAGACAGCCATCCATCAAACCAGTCAGAATTAAATTATTCCTAAAAACTAAGGTTACACAGAGTCATCTAAAACAGGAAATATATTGATTGCTCATAACCTTTACACAGAACTCCACCAAAAACTTGTAGATTTTGAGCTATCCTTTTAAGTATTAACAGCTTGGTATGCGGTAACGCTAATTTTAGTCTGTTCATTTGAAAAGAAAAATAAAACGAATTTAATCGAACCACTATTTTCCATTCAACATTAAAAGCATCGTTATTGTTTCCATCGGATCTCAGGATGCCACTTAGTGAGGTGTAGCTGGCAGATCAGGTCGAGGGAAACATTAGCGTTTACCTAATTGACCATTGAGAGCGTGAGCTTTTTTCAGCTACAACTGCAATTAGAAGCCTGTTGTTGTTTCAACTTGTTGGGTGGATTGTGTTTACACCTGGGTGACGTCCCCTCAGTAGTTCCAGATGGAGTCTGGGTGGTTCTATTGTCTTTGAATCACAATATGTTCTGCATAAATTTCCATTTCCCACTGACATGTTGTGAATCTGCAGGAGTGATGAATGTGGAGTGTAAACTACAGTCTGGAGCAGTATTATATAATTATATACGCAGACTTTTTCCAGTCTCAGTTTTATTCAAAGTGCTCTACAGACGTCCCTCAACAAATGTATGTTAATATATTATATTGAACAGATTTAATCGGACTAGATTTGTGGTTATATATCTGTCCATAATTTGTTAACAATCAAACATATAATACTTGTAGTAAAGACTTCATAAATCAATAAAATAGCCAGTTATACTGCTTGATAAAAAAAACACCATTTCGGAATTCCCATAAAAAAAACCCAACTGAAACACAAACTGAAGTCTAAAATCTGATTTAGACAGTCATGCTTCTCATCATCTCTGACCTCTAACTTCAGTTAGCCTAGACTTGAACACAACAATTAGGAGATCCTGTTGGTTTTCTGCAAAAACAACACGGGTAAATTGAATAAAACATTATTCAAACATAGAAGTTTTGACTTCCGAGGTAAACAGACTGCAGCAATACATCAGGACTCGAGTTATTCAAATCAAGGCCTCCTTCTCAGTTTTGTACAATGAATGCAAATAGTTTATTAAAAAGTTATTGAATGGCTATTTTTTTCTAAATCAAACTGTACTTAATCGTTTAGACTGGATACTGCATCTTTTGTGCTAGACCCATTTACCTGCAGGTAAACCAAGTCTGCTCAAATTAGAGTTGTCAATGCAGCTAGACTCCATACATTTATTAGCAAATATGAGGTTACACACACACACACACACACACACACACACACACACACACACACACACACACACACACACACACACACAC
>JAVKLF010000042.1:6852412-6866404 GCA_034783495.1 Millerichthys robustus
CTCGGTTCTGCACGGTCACCGACTTGGGAGCAGGTTTCATAATGACAGGACACCGTATCGGACACAGCCACTGAGCAAGCAAAGGCGAAAAAAAAAAATCATTTTTGTATTAGTTGTTTTTTTTGTGAGTCTGTGCAGCTATGCGAGCACTTTTGTGTGGGCTTGTGTCAGAGGATAGCAGAGTTGTCAGGTATGAGGTGTCTACGGCACAGTTTGGCTGTGGGAGTGAGCATAATGAGAACGACTGTGGGGTGTTTGTGTGTGGGCGAGTGTTTCTCTGCACTCTCCGAATGTATACGTTACAGTACGCGTGTGCAAGTGAGTGCATCTTTCAAATGCACAATAATAGCTGCAGTTTGACACTTTTTAACAATGACAGAGAGCGGCTACTCGGGTTGCAGCCCCCAAATGGCAGAGAGAAATGTCAAAGCCTGAGAGCGTCACCAAAATACACACCAACTAACTACCGAACACAGAGAGCTGACTGATGCCACAGATCCGTTCTTGTATGGTTAGGGTGTACTGGATAAACTGTGTATTTTTGACCTGTGTATCAAATCTGTCAAGCAAAGGGGTAAAAAATATTATACTACTTGCCTACGAATAAACGTGTGCTTATAATATGAAAATGAATATGAAAAAAATTTTAAAAGCTGAGTATAATTTTGTTTTTTTTCCCTTCACATCAAGTCAACCTTTGGACCTAAAGCAAACTAAGCTCAGTCAGTTCAGTTCATGTTGTAAATTCAAACTACTGAGGGTAAAAAACTACATTCTGAATGCCCTTAGTGACATTTGAACTCCAGGCTAAGCCCAGCCAAGAATGCCTTCCTCCTTATTCCTAGCAACACAGGCTTCATCGATCTGATATTTACATTTTCACAAATATCCACATTTGCACAAGAAAAATATAGATGATTACATATATAATACATAGATACCTCACACTAAAAAGTACATACATGTTTGTCCCACGCCCGTATTTTATTCCCTAAGAAACCAAGTGTTTAACTTGTGTTTTCCTTTCAAGCTGTGACAAACAAGTGCAAAAATAAGTAATACATTTTATATTGAGTGGTTGTGACAAATCAGCTGTGTTCAGTACATTTACTTTTACCTAGGTTGACAGAACTTGCATTTATGTACAAACTAAGGCCATTAGATGATAATCCTATTCAACGTACTGGCTTACAACATGACAGACGGAGCTCAAACACTAAATGCTGACTATTTTTGTCTTTGCCTCCTGCATTTGCCCTGTTCTTCCTCTCCGCCTGTATGAAGGTTAACAGCCTGTACAATGGCAAAACACGGATCCGAGGTGTGTATCCTCTTACATCGATAGGTCAAGGTTAAAAAGTCATGATAAGTAATGCATGCAAGCATAATCATCTTTGCCCTTGGTGAGGAGTTAACTTGGTTTTGACTTCATGACCTGCAGCAAACGTCAATCCAGAGCTTTGCTGGTCTTACTGAGGCCAGTCAGGACCACGCTTCGGTGATTCCCCTATTTCGGGGTCATAGGGGAGTCGATTAGGAGGCTAGAAAACGAATGATTATAGGAGTTCCTCTCCACAATCATCTAGGTACTTAAATGTGCACACTGAAACTCAAACCCAGCGGTGTGCAGAAGCCACGGAGTCCTATTTGCTAAAGAAGGAACCTCTGGTGGCTCGTTAAAAGGATGAATTAACAGTCAGAAGACAATCAGCCCTGAACCTGCATCATAAAGAGCCATTTCACCACATGTTGCCCGGTTAGTCAATATCCAACCTTTTTATGTCTTCTAATCAATTCACTACATCCGCTAATGGAAGGAAATATATGATCCTCATTGAAAATCCGTCTTCCCTAACACCACTGCGCTATGGAGGTGAGGTTCTGTTACATCCAGCCATTTACTAAAGTGAGGGAGAAGGTGGGGGTCTCAAGGGGGGGGAGCAGTGAAGTGAACTCCGCCACTCCAGGTGGATTACTTTGTCCCGATTTATCAGGGCAGGCTGGAGTCAAGTAAGCGCATCGTCCACAGTAAAATACTGCCCCACTTTTGGTTGGCCCTGACCTCGACACTGCCCTGGATAAATCAAAACTTCCCATAAACACTTGCAGAGAGGGGTGAAGGAGGGAGAGGGGGGTGATGGCGAGATAGAAACGGGGAGGAGGGAACGGAAACGCCACGTCATAAACGATAAGTGGTGGCAATCTGTTGGTCCCAGCTAAGCGAGCAACTTCACGGCTCATTACCAATCAAGCTCCTCCTGTCAGGAGCTCTCTGAAGAGAGGAGGATGAGGAGGAAGTGAGAGGAAGAGACGTGCTCATCCACAGCCCTCCTGCATCTTTTTCTTCATCCCTTGACCCCGTCAGATCAGCTACACCTCATTCCTCAATCACTTGTTTACGCTCTCAACCCCGAGGCACAAAATAAAAGTTTGCCACATCTTCAGGAAGTGGGTTCAGACTCTCTGCAAACTTCATGCAATTTGCTCATTTTTGTATTTGTGGAACACAAAAAAATTCAATCTTTATTTTTCCACTCCGTTCAGTTCTAGAGTCTCTGTTGATGAAATGCAGAGATTTTTTTTATCAAGTTTTTAAATAAGGCAGAGACAGCAGAGTGAACATAAGGAAATAAATTGCTCACTTTTCAAATACACCGTCTGTATTTTAAAGCCACACCAACACAGCAGATGTCACAGCACAACACACACATTACCAAAACAAAAGCTTCCCACAAGAGGACGGAGACGTGGAGGCAACATGTAACTGCAAGACAAGCCTTTTGTTTTTTAAAAGTGAAGCTAAGAGTGAATATGCAAGTGAGATGTCTGTATAGAAGAACTTGTATTGTGATTATATCATCCTACACTCCAATTCTTGTAGTTCAGTCTGTTAAAAGTCAACGTCCCAGTAATGGAGCGAGCATGAGCAGAAGCAGAGAGAGAAAAGTTGTTTTTTTTCCCTCCGTTTGAGTTTCAGTTCTTAAGGACCCGACACAGCTTCTTTTAAATTATTCCACATGCCTTCTGTTAATCAAGTTCACCGTGGGGCTGACGTGATTCATAATGGGGTATATTGAAAATCAATTTGCAAAAATAAAAGTGGTATTTTTCTTTTTCCTTTCTCTATTCCTTAAAGACGCCAAATCCTCAATCCTGCTTCTTTTTCCTTCTCCTCCTCCTTGATCTCTCGTCCTCCTCCTCATCATCATCTATACGTAGACGGCAGTCCGTGAGATGACCGACCCGTCCCGCTGGGACTCCATGTCATCATCCAGGTAATCTCCAATCATATCGTCCTGGTCATGAGGCGGGCGTAGCTGAAGGATTGAGCTCCCCCCAGAGAAGTGGTCATATCTCTCCTCCTCCTCAATCTCATCGAACTTCCTCCTCTCCGCTTCGTCCAATTCGTTGCTCAGCAGGATGTCTTGGGCGGTGGGTGTTTTGGCAACATGTTCAGGTTGACCCCCTATGGTGAGTGGCTGGTGGTGGTTGTTTTTCTCCCCGATGCCCTGGTGGGTCGAGCTCTCATTGTAAATGTAGATGGGGCCGTTGTTGTTACCGCCTGAGACGCCTCCACTCCCCGCTCCCCCGCCTGTTCCGTTCTTGCTCGCTTTCTTGCCACCACCGAAAATGCGCGTTTTTAAGTCGCTGCCGCCGTTGGCTCGGTAACCCTGCTGCTGCCTGCGCCTAAGGGTGATGAACACGGCCATGAGGGCGGCCACCAAAAGGATGAACAGCAGGGAGCATATCACAACTGCTGCCACCACGCCGGCATTGGATGGGTCTGGTGAAGGCTCTGTGGGAGGGGCGGGGAGGGGGAGAAAACGGAAGGAAAAGACATTGTTGAGAGAAACAATAAGCCACCAAAAAGGGACAGTAGAAAAAGAGCAGCGAGAAAATGGAAAAAAGAAAAAAAAAAGCAGAGGTTGGAAGATGTCAGTGACGCTGACGTGAACTTCAGTCAAGTGTGTAAGAGAGTTCTGAGGTGTTCATGAGTGTGTATTGAGTTTCCTCCTACACTGACAGTTCCACTCCTCCCCTTAGGCTGCTCCTGTCCCCGTTAACCACGGTCACATCTCAACGTAAACGCCACACTCCCCCCCCACCCCCCACCCCCACCTGGCTGCCCTTCAACAGACAGGGTCCGTTCAAGGCTCAACACAAATCACAATGCAAGGTAAGGGAGGGATTTTCAAGCCACACAAACATGCACAAACATTTGGTCGATGCAAAGAGTGGCAGGTCAGGTGCAAAACAAGTGGAGGCCATGCAGACGAGAGCCACAAATGGAGGAAGGTGGAATTGGATGAAGAGGTGAAGGAGAAGGAGGAGGAGCCGGCAGACTGAGTGAGCGACAAGACAACTCTTCCTGGAAGCGGTGAATGAAAAAGCAGAGGGGAGTGGTCACAAACCGGACACCCACCCTCCTCTGGCATTGTTCACTGTACATTGTTAATGTGGATTCATTTTGACTTTAGCGTCATAAAAGTCCCAACTGGTTTGCTCCAAATACATACATGCACATCAAGTTCATTTAGTGGCTTTTTTTAAGAGTACAAACTGAGCTGTTACGATCAAAACTAGGACTCTGCCGTCACACGGTGTAACTATGTGTGCGTCTGTGTTTGAAAAAAATAAAAAATAAATAAACTCATTGGATTACGTGGAGTCTAAATCAGGGCTGTGAAGAAGTCCCTCATGACTCGTTTGCAGTACGGCTCTTTCCACTTCCTTGATCCCATTTTTCTGTGATATTTCTGCTGCATTTTATCTCAGCTCAACTATTTCAACAAAGTCTTCAAACTGCAAGAGAAACATTTTGTTTCTACAAGGAAACAACTAATTAAGACTGACCAAATGTTTTTTGCATATCCCACCCCCATGTTTCGAAATATTACCACTCATAACACAAAGAAATAACCCTTTTTTATTTCAGATTTTTTAAAAATAGAAACACGCTTTTCAACAAAAACACATTTAAATGCTACAGTTGAGGGAACATCCAATCTAAATATACATTTAAATAATGTAAATGCAATAAACTGCAAGCTTTGAGTTCTTGTCTGCTTAATAAAGACACTTTGTAAAGCTGCTAGAAACTGGATTATTTCTGCTTTGTGAAGGCTTTTTGTTGAGGTCATGACTTCAAGGCGTTCTGAGGATTCTGACAACTCCCCATAAACTGAATCTGTGACTGTTTTCCTTGCTGTGGTCACATCTATAACAGAGTGGGCTGGCGTTTTGGCAGGACCACTGACAGAATTAATGTTTCCAGTTGTTGTAGTGTAAAGCACTTGGAAGAAAAATGCCCTTCAAATAGTTACCTTGCCTGGAAACACACGGACTACATATCAAATCGGTTAACTTCAACAGAAACATGATAATATATATTATATATACATTATAGACTGCTTAGATTTACTTGGACTGCTTCGATTTTATTGCATAACTCGTTTCTTCAGTAACAAGTAATCTTCGGAGATTTCTAGAAAGAAAATTAATTCTCTCTGTAAGTCATTCCCACTTTTGAAAGTCTCAAAGCATTTGAGTTATCATGCAAGATTCTTTTATTGCACTTGAAAGGCTTTCATGTTAATGTTTCAACAAAGCACAATGTTGCAGAACATCAATGCTATTCAGCAAAGTTTGAATGCGATGTTAAAATCCTTTAGGAGGAAAGAAAAAAGAAGTCGTGGTCCAGGACTTGTTTATTTGAGTGCTCAGCCGGAACAGAAGAAAACCTGCATTTAACGGTCTTCAATCTTCAAAAACGCTTTCCTTATATATGGCTTGTTTTTGTTCTACAGCCTTTGTTTATTTATGAACGCTCCCGTGCTGCAGACTTTCTCCTTTCATCTTCCTGATCACACAATCTTATACATACTGGTTCTGCTGATCAGAGCTTCTATGTTGCCGCTTTTCTCAAAATCTGTTTGTCTCCTGACTCTGTTTGTATTACATCAGAAAGCCTTTCTGAGTTTGCTGGTCAGAGCATTTTCATTTACCCTGCCTTTGCTCTCAGAAATGATCTGCCACTGGAAGCCCCCTACACTTGATGTTTGACATAAAAGCATGGAGCTTACACATTAAAACTTACAAGCAAGGAAGACTGAGACCCTTATCGCTCCACTCTAAAGTATTCAAGATCACCTCAGGTTTGACCACTTGTCCTACAGTATGTGAATCAAATCATCACGGTGAGCATCGTTAATTCTAGTCCCCAGTTAATCAGGAATTGGTTGGAATGCTGAACATCTTCGCTGTTGCTTTAGTCCCTTCTCTAAAAGCTGCAGAGAATTAAATCCCTGCCTAAAATCTGAAAACAGCGAATAAGCCTAATTCGTATTGTCATTCCCATTTGAAACCCTAAAGACGCCAGCCCTTCTTGTTAGGTATACAGCAGGCCGACAGTATTACTCTTGTAACACTGATCCTTGTCAAAGACAAAATGGAAGTCTGCTGCCGTGTATACCTGAGCTCTGCTCTTTTCCTCCTCTATACTGTCTGCCTCTTCAGTCCCCCACTTCTCCATCTCTGCCTCCACTTCACCAGCTGTCTCCTGCACGCACTCTGCAGCTCTAAATTCATTTTCCTTGTCACCGCTCCAATTTACATTTGTACTTCTGTCTTATGCTACTTTTCTCTGCCCCTTTTTATGGAACATATGCCCAGGGAAAGAATTAATAACGATGGATACATTTTTATTTCCTCTTTCGTAGATTTTCCTCACTCCGTTCTCCCAAAGCACACAGACTCTCTCGCTTGGTATGCTGTGCTAAACAGTCCTATTCACAGACATGAGAGCGAAAGCAAGGACTCAGTGTCCACTTGGAACAGGAACATGAGAAATGCATTATCACCTCAGGCTCTGTGGAGCTCCATCAAATAGAGTGTGGCAACAATCCCTGTGCAAACCTTGAGCCGGATGGTGCTACATATTTCCATCACATCAAAGGGATGTGCACTAAAATTTACATGCTAATTTTCCCAAAGTGCAATTCATTCAATTATTTTTATTGTACTGCTCAAGTCATTTCCTCAGTATCTTTCTCAAAGTCTGTGCTGATAAATCCTTTTATAGATAATTCATGTTTTATACATCCCTAAAAAGATTAAAAAAGGGAGTCACACCAAGCTCCCAGTACAGGCTTAGACACCCAACCAAGAAGCCTTGAAATTTGAAGGAGCATTTTATAAAACACATGCTGCTGGAGAAGCCAGCAGAATGAAAGCAATATGCAAGCTGTGTGAATAACTGGAGAAAACAAAAGAAAACCAGAACTGAATAAGGGCAGGAAGTACTTCCTCCCAGTTTCTCCAAAACACAGAAAAGCATACTGGAGAAGCCAAGACACTGCACGCTTCTTATGAAGTCACATTCAAGAGGACTCTACGCTTCAAACGGCCAAGAGTAATGAGAGAGATAGAGCGGAAGCAAAATTCACTGCAGCCTCCTAAAACCACGCATGGTCGAGGTCACACACACGCCCACAACGCTACGGTCATCAGCGATCTGAAGCTGGGCTGGACTGCACGGGGAGCTGAGCTTTGCAGAATTCTCTTTCGGGATGTCAAGTGATTGAACAGACCCTCGTGTGTTTGCAGCACAAATGTTGGTGCGCGTGTGTGTGTTAATGAGGGTTGGGGAGAAAAAAAGGGGGGGGGGGGGGTGCAGTTGCGAAGCTGCAGGGAGACTTGGCTCCATCAGACCTGAGCTCTGGCTGTTTTCGCATGGCTAGAAACGCAGACTGACAGACGTGGGCAGACTTGTGCGTGCACACACACCCAAACTCAGCGGAGGAAAGCAGCCAAGCCCCTTGCCCTTGAACTGTCTCCTTAGATGATTCAGAAAATGGCTATATTGCACCGGATTGAAAGGAAATCTCTTTTCTGTTTAACTGAAGAACACATGGGGGATTCAATACAGGGCATTTAACTTTTTTTTGGAGATTCAGCTGCATTGCCCCTTTTAGGACTAAGGGGAAGAAAAAACGATTGAAGGAATCTGGCCTAGCTTTACATGTCCCTCCTCCATGAGAGAAACGTAGACTAGAGGGATGAATGAAATGACGAATGCTGCTAAGCTGTGATTAAGAAAGAACTGCTATTTAAGAGTTAGGCTGAAAAAGAGAGGAAGATCGCATGACCATGAGAGGAGGAGTGGATGCTGGGGGCAAAAGCGATTTTTTTTTCCCCCTCCAGGCAGGGAGATCAGCATCATGCTTGCGGAGGCTGAAAGATGACCTGAGAAAGATAAGTGGGATGAGGAAAGAGCATATGCTGAGAGGATGAAAGATGCAAAGAAAAGAGCAAACTTCAGCCAGCGAGATGGCGAGGGAGCGATAAAAGGAAAGGAGGAGTGGAGGGATGTGTGTGTATGACTAAGCAACAGGATCGAAGACGAGAAGAGGAGAGGCAAGGAGAAGAGAGGACATCCACCCCTCTTTCTGCCCCACGTGTGCAGGGGCACGACCGAGGGCGGAAAACTCGAGTAAGCAGACACACTAGTGAGCAGACTCATGTTTACGTGTGTCATGCAGCTGTGGGATAAAAAGGAGTGGGGGACCTGCCATGTAGCAGGTGCTGACCATTTCACGCCTGTCGGCCCCTCTTAGCCCTGTTTGTCTACACACATTCCCATTAGTGTCTGCAGGTTTGAATCACATCCCCATCAGGACTCATTGCACATCTTTCTCTTTCTGCTTTTTGACCATGATCCACTCTTTTCACCTTTGCCTCTCAACAGTATTACTTTTCTGCACACTCCTCAGTCTCTGCTTTCTACAATCAGTTTTTTTTCCTCACTCTGACATTTGCTGGTTGTTAGTCACCTCTTAACTGCCAGCAGATTTAGCTTGCATCTTTTCCTCCTCCTCCATTGCAAATGAGTAAGACCAGAGCGGGATGGAGGGAGGAGGTGGTCGGCAGCAAAAGAGCAAAGACTTCGAGGAGAGATGATGATGTGGGCAAGGAAAGTTGGGGGTGGGGTGGGGGTTACGTTCAACAAGGGAGGAAACCAGGGAATCCACAGAAAATGAGAACAGAGGAAAAAAAGGGAATACGTAGAATAAAAATGGAAGCGGAGGGTAAATGTAGGATAAAAGAGAACAGGAGAGGAACGAATGGTGAAGTGAGAGGAGAAGCAGTGAGGAGCTGAAGCAGCAAAGGGTGACTGATCCGCTCTGAGAGGCTTGGAGAGTGACAGAAACACACGCTATGCTGAGAGATAGCGGAGGCCAATGGCTGTGGAAATAGGATGCACTGGCACAAGATTCCCATGGGAGTTTTAAATGCTGTCAGCATTGCACTCTCTCTCCATCCCTCATGTCTTTACTCGCTCTCTCTCTCGCTCTCAGACTTGGGATTGCATGCTGGCACTGATTTATCTTGGTACACACACCCTGGCTTTGTCGTCAAAAAGCAGCAGCCTCCCTCCTACTCCACCTGCTCCCTGAATCTTTGCATCTACCTTGCTTGCTGATTGTAAAACACAGCAGGTGATGGTAGCATCCTTTGTGCTACAAGGGGTCGGTTACACTGCTACTGTATGCAGCAGTACAGAGTGGCCCCACAGGAGCAGTGACACATGCTGTGGAATCATAAAATGCCAGGGGACTTGAAGGAAGATGGAGACTTTGAGAACTGATATTTTTAAAAAAAAGAAAAACAGAATAAGGAGTCAGCATGTGGACAAAAACCTATCAAATTAGGGCATTAAGGACCAAGGTGGCTTTAAAGTTGTAGGTAGCAAAAAAAAAAAAAAACACTTTCTCCCACCAATATGGATAAGTTTACTCCTGTGTCAGCGAAAAATAACTTCAGGTTAAGTGCAAGTATGCGACAGAAGATTGGAAGGAGATGCATTTTGTATGAGGTGAAAAGCAAGAATGAACTCCGCTGAAAGGGGCATCTAAACTCTTGAGGAACATCAGGGGTGATGAGGAGTAGGGGTGAGGGGCAGTATGACCTGTTTTTCAGTCAAAATGAATCCGTTCTGTATGATTCTACTTCAAAAGAAGAAGGTGCTATAAGAAGCCTTCACAATCATGCACACATACACTAAGGGTGTAAGAAAATATTGATACAACGAAACATTGTGATTTCTCATTGCCTGATATGGTATCGATTTTCAAAAGCACTAGCAATATTTATTTAAGGCTTAAAATTTTTAATTTTCATGCCAGTGATTCATTCGTGTGTTGTATTTTAGCCTCCAACCACTAGTTGGCAGCAGTGAGTCAGCCATTTGGCTCTTTCACTCCCGAGGAACATGTGAGCATAATGCTTCTGTAACCATAACGTCAAAACATTAAACTGAATTTAATTAGATTTTATGCTCGTCATGTATGGTATGTTCTTTATACTGAGTTTTTTTTTTATTCTAATTTTTTGAGAAAAAATGGCAATAGGCTATATTGCAATTTCCGTCTTGCTTACAGTACCATAATATCACAATATATCATATTATGGCATGTTTCATATCACCAAAATCTTGCCAATACACCACCATAACACACACACACGGTGGATTTTAATTCAATGTACCCAACCCTATAAACCCACTTCATGTCAAAGTCAACAGCATCATATTGGGTGAAACACATCACTTCTAGTGATTAAAGTCTTACTTTTAGTGCTCCGTTTCAAAGAAACAAAGCCAAATTGCTTTGCTGTAGTCTTTCCTGTCATCATTAGTGCTCAAGTGTACCATTGAGAACCCCACTCAGCCCATGTGATCATAACCCTCAGTTTGGGGGGAAAATTGTGAAAGGCTAAAAATATCTAAAGAAGGCCTACTATAAACCATTAAATGCTTGAGAGAAAAAGAAAACGAACAATTAAGATGCACAAACCGGCAGAGAGACCTTGGACACCACTGAGCCATAGAAACTTAGTACAGCTTATCAAAAGCATGCAGAGAGACATGAAAAGTGGCATGCTCACATAGAGGCTAGCAGAGGAAGAAAAACACAAAGATGAAGGAGAGAATCTAAATGACCTAAAAAGCTTGAACACAAATTGAGTCAGACAGATATTCACATCCCCGAATACGCACAAGGACAGAGAGCAGCTGGACCCATTAAGCCTACACTTAGACACCCCAGACAAACCTCAGCCTAGAGTACATGTGTGTTTATGTTAACATGAGAGGCAGAACAAGGTGGACCACTGAGGAAGCATTAACAACATAAAACACCAGGAAACGTGTGCCTTGTGATGAAAGAGCACTTGGTTCCACTGCATCAGTTATCTGGATATAAATGTTTTCAAATTCAAGCCTGGGGTAACTTTACGTGATGAATGAACACTAAGCGTGCATTTCATTTTACTCCCCAAAAATCTTCATGCTGTTTTTCAATGCATTTACCATGTATAATTTATCAGCATGTTTGGACATTTGCAACTTGTACAAATTACATTAAGTGTGGGTTTTAATCAATTTAGGAGAAGCAGATGAGGGAATCTGTGATGCCAATTCATTATGTTGCAGGGAAGTGCATAAAGATGACACTTCAGCCGATTATTTCTAACTAATGCACACATGTTGTAGTTATTTGTCAGAGTGAAAAACCTCCCCTGAAACATTCATGCAGCTGTTGCGTAATTGCAGGCTAAAAGTGTTCACTTGTTCATGTCGTGCAGCTCACCTCTGACGAAAGCTGCGACCTGGTCTTTGCCGGTTCCGATGCTGTTCTTGGCTTCGCAGACAAAAGTGGTGTTGACCATCTCGTCTATCTTCAGAATCTTCAGCTCTTTGCCCAAGATCTGCACCGTGTCAGCCATCTTCCCAGCCATCCTGCAGGGATACCAGCACATCTTTTTACACACTTTTACACGTGAATGCAATGAGATGAACAGTTATAGAAATGTCCTGCATTCTTCGGGTGTCAAATTCATCTAATCATCATTAGAAGTAAGCTTTGAACTTTTTAGGAGGCAATCCACTATGGCATAAAAGGTAAAATAAAAGCTGCTGGATTCTAGCTTAAAACATCTCCAAAAATAAATGTTTTATTTCAATACTTGTCAGAGCAGCTGATCCAAGTGTCAAATGATTCTCATTCTGAAAGGGTTAAATCGTGTTACAGAGTCCATTGTGACAAATTACACAACTATCTCCATAATCAGAGCACACTTCTCTTCTGACAATAATAAAAGCGCTGATTACAGCCGGAGGAGGAACGCAGACCTGGGAGTGAGGAGTACAAGGGGGAGGGGGAGCAGGGCCGTGGGAGAAAAACCTCGACAGAGTAAAATACGAGACAATCAAAATTCAATAATACGCCAATACTCACATTTTCCACTCTACAGAGGTAGGCACGGGGTTTCCTTTAGCCTCACAGGTAAGCACTACATTGTTACGGCCCAAATACCAGTTGTTGTCGTACCCATGGATCTCCACCTCAGGGGGAACTGGAGAATGATGAACGAATGACAAGGGAATAGAACAGGGAAAGATTGAGGAAAGTTAAATTAATCCCTCTGAAACGGCCAAACGCCTGTCACATTAGTGTTTGAACACCAGTGAAAATGATGAAAGCGGTGTTGTGCGTGTGTGCGTCTTACACTGAACAGATAGCTTCAACGGTATGCTCTCTGGAGTGACCTGAGTCCTGTGCTCCACAATGCAGCTGATGTCTTTCCCGTTTTCTGATGATGTTGGAACCAGGAGGTACTCGCTGATAACCGTCACAGTGTTGTTAACCCCGGCCTTGGACACCGTCTTGGCTTCACCATCGGCTGTGGTAATCCATCTGATCGCGGCAGGAGGGCGACCATTCGCAGACTCGCAGCGAGCCACGACAACTGGCTGAGTGCTGGCATTCACGGTTACGACGGCGGCGGAGTTCTTTGGCTTGGCTGATGGATGGATCGATAAAATGATGCAGAGTTGGAGGAAGGAGACGAGAAAGAAAAAACAGTGACAGAGAGAAGATTAGAGGACGTGCAGATAGATAAAATTAAAATAAGACAGCTGAGGAAAAAGATAATGTGCAGCATTATCTACTATTGACAAACAGTTTGAGTCACAAGTCTGGCAAAAGCAAACAAGCTCTGTCCTCCCACAACACTCACTCTGCTCTCTGACCAGTCAATCTTTTCCCTCTCCTGAGCATTCATTGACAAACAATTACAAGCACAGGAGCTAAAACTCACACAAACCAAACCTTTTATCACTCTGCTTTTATTTTTTAATCCATCTCCTCTCCACCTTATCAGCCACCGCTGACAGAATATTTGCTCTGACTGGTCCATTTCCACCATTTCTAAATCACTGTTCAGTCATCCCTCAAGCATCCCTCTCCTCTTCCCTCCCTCATTTTGTCCTCTCAGATAGCCATGTTGGATCAGTAGAGAGCAGGTAAGACAGGAACTGACAGCAGGCATGACAAGCAGCCTGATCAATACACTGCCTGAGGGGAGGCATGCAGGCATGATGAGTTAAGAGGAAGATGAAGGGAGAAGAGGCTGGGGTGCAAGGCCAATGGTTCCTCAGCTTTAAGAGGAATAAAACTGGTCTTATGATGCCACTTACAGCAGCAATTGGGCCAAACTGTAAATGCTTTTAATCTGCATTCTACCTTTGAGGGAAAATCCTGGAAGGGGAAAAAACAGCTTGCAGTGCATACCTTAAAACATTTCGCCTGCAAGGTAAATGTGTTTGCTATAACCAGATGGGTGACTAAAATAAGGGGGGAAAAAACTACGAAGAGCTGCGTTGGCACAGATTCAGAGAGTCTGGAAACTCTGCTGGATAAATGAGCATGACCAAACATTTTTGGCAAGAAGAGCAAATTAAACAGATAAAGACAGTTGGCCAAACTCTCCCATTTTTTTTCTATCTGTGGATGATGCATACAAGTCTGAAAAGATTAAATAACAAATCACGAAGAAAAAAAAGGTCATCAGAATCATTCTGAGCTTGGATTCTTTGTTTTCCTTTATGATAATATTCAATTATCACCTTTTTGTCAGGTGCAAAGATTTACC
>JAVKLF010000042.1:6906935-6918776 GCA_034783495.1 Millerichthys robustus
CCTCATAACTCTAGTATCTCATGTGCACTAATACAAGAGGCAGCTCTCATCAGATTAACCAACTCACAGCACAATTTGAAGTAAAAAAAACACCTTGGGAGCTCAGTAATTGTACATTTCTTACTGTCATTATTGCACTACCATCTGTATGCTATTTTCCACCACATTGCCATCTGCACATAGTTTTTTTTTAATTGCACTACCATCTGTAGATTGGGTTCTAGTTGTTCAGATTTTGTAAAAATGAAATATTGTATCCTGTGTGCATTATTTATTGCCTTTTGCTCACATTGCAGCCAGGAAGTTGGTTTCAGGAGCAATCCAGGAATGATTCAAAGCAAGCAGTGCGAGCTAAAAGGTGTTTGTTTTATCGATAATTACGTGAGTTTTACAATAAAACTAGAGACACTGAATTTTCGAAGAAGTGTGAATACTAACTTCTGAATAATGAAATTTAAAGCTGGTTAAAAGACATAAAATTAGCTAAAACTAAAAGCAGACGGACAGAAGAAATAGAGGAAATGTGCTGAAGCAGATTTGAGAGAGAACAACGTTTGTGAAGGAACTGAAGAGACCTCAACGTATTTCTTTGTGGGAAAATGTTTATAAATGAAGGGAAATATTTTGAAAAGTATAAAAATTACAAAACGAAAAGGTAGTCTCACCCATCTCCTGAATGAGGAGATGGGTGACAAAACATAACAAAAAAGGCAAAACATGTACTGAAAAATCGAAAATGGGAATCGGTGGTGTGAATTCTGAATCATTCAAATTAATTAAAATCTTCTGTTTATGGAAATGCTTTTGTTCCAGAACCATCAGTTTACCGGTAACAAGACAGAACAAAGAAAAAACATTCTAAAGGAAGTTTTAATGGTCAGATGAGACATTTAGCCAGTTGTTTCTCCACAATTAAAAAGTTAGCATGTTAGGAAGAACGAATAGAAACCTGTAAGCATGTCGGCACTGTTCTACTAGAGCTGTGGCCGTTCTGCAGCAAAATTGTATAAAAAGAAAAATTGCAATGAGCGATGTTCCTGGACAGCAGCTTGAATGAAAGAATCACAGAGGATTCAGAAATGATAAAAGCAGCTTTTGAAACATTTTTCTACCTTTTTGAAAAAAATATGTGAACGATTGACCAATATGTTTGACAGGTCTTTGCCAATATCGCTAAGAAAAGTAGAATTTAAAAAGAAGCTTTTTCCTGACCTCAAAAAACATCAAGGTCAAAGAGCAACATGGTTTAAAACACTCCATTAAATGTTATGGACGTAATGTTTCACTTTATGTGAAATTTAATTAAAAACCCGTAGAAAACAAATGAAACTTGTGCAGATCATTCTTAAATTTTATTCTTTCTTCAACTGCACATGTGTTCTACATTTGTTCCCGTGTCTGTGATGATTGTATGTAAATGTAACACTGCGTATATTTTATTATCAGTCTCATGCACGCACACATGACTGGAATAATGTCAGACTTTTCCTGCTGATTATAGCGTGTTTCTATGCCTCACATCCTGTTGATGTAAGATGTTCTGCAGAACTTGTTAACATGTCAGTCAGGAGCCCCAGTAGGCTCCAGAAAAATACTTTGTGTTCTGAGGAGAAACTTAGAAAGGTCACAGTGTTAGAGAGAAAACTGCTGCTCGAAAACATTTTCTTTTCTTTTCGATAAATGTGTGATGGAGTCTGGGTTTATCCTTTTTTTAATTCTTTTTGGCTTTGCAGCAAATTCCTCTCATGTTGAAATCCCAGGTATGTTTCCTCCAGAAATATATTTGAAACTACTTTTTATACCTTTGAACTTGGAATATTTATGTATCGGCAACATAAAAATATGCATAAAACTGAGTCATGTATCAAGAGCGATCATTTATGTCCCAGTAGATCATTTTTATCATGTTCATAGCTGCATTTCATCAAGTTAGGGATGAGTTTAAAGACAGCTTGTTTTCTTGTAATTTATGTTCTTGTGCCATCGGCCTCATGTTGGGATTTCGACTCTGGCTTAGAGACAGTCACGAAACAACATCAAAAGAAAAAAAAACATGTAGCAAATGGGTTTGTTTTTATACGTAATTAATTCTGTTTTACATAACTCAACAGAAGGCTCAAAATGTTAGATTTAGTTGTATGAAAATCAGGTTATTACCAAAAATGTGATTTTACTGCAAAAGTTATTTATGCACTGTAAAAAATGATGAGTTTCAGTTGAGTTTAATTGTTATTTTGTTTAGCTACTACTGCATTTAAATTTAAAAAAAAGATAGTCAGTTGATTTCACCTATTTTTACCAATAAATTCAATAAGAAAAGGTAACTTTGCACAACATGACAGTGAACTGACTAAAATAAAACCCTGTGAACAAGAATAGTGTTGTGTTTTTACTAACTTGAAATGAGGTAACTTAAAATGAAATTCCTACTTCTTTTTATTCATCTTGGCTACATTGATGAGCATGTTTAGACCTTTGGTCACCAGGCTTTTTACAATAATGTACTTTTTTAACTGACACCCTTTATTTTCTCTCTCTTTCGTAGAAAATCACCTTGTGCTGGTTGAAGAGAAGTCACGGACCACTTTGGGCTGCAGCGGTCCAGCACTGAGAGGCGACATATCCATGAACTGGATGGTGAAGATAGATGATGTCGGTGAGTGGAAACTTATCTTCTCAGCCAGTGAGAAGAAGAAGTTTTCCGGAGGAGCCATGAAGGAACACATGCAGATGACTGACAGCAGCTTTCAAAGCACTGGTGATTTTTCACTGTTCCTCTCGCCCAAACTGGAGGACGGTGGTCTCTACTCGTGTCTAATACATCAACAGGAGAGGAAACTGAGTGAGAAGACCTTCCTCCTAGCAGTCCTAAAAGGTAGACAATAATTGTTTAAACTGTTGTTTGAAGTATATCCTCAGCCATGTTTGTTTACTTGTTGAGGTAAAATCATTTTCCTAAAATTACAGAGAATAACATCCATAAATATTGTTTTAGTGTCTCTGAACATCAGTTTTTGTCAGATGAAAAATGCCTTTTTAATAACACACCTTTGAGAGAAAGGAGGAACTCCAGTTAAAATCACGGTTCATTCTCATGCATCCATTTATAAATAGTTGCGTAACTAGTAGCTGGTGATTTGCTTTGCAAAAATAATGAGAACCTGCGAAAATGTATCTTTGCCCCAGACATTTGTAATTGTTTCATCCGGCGCTGATTGTAATTACTAAGTTCATGTAGAAAAGTTTAGAGCTTTCTTTAACCAGGAAATAAGACTCCTGAGACTTAAAACGTATTTTAGAGGAAGGTTCTGCAATAAGTAAAAGTACACACACAAAATTAAACATCACGTGAAATTACAAAAAAGACAAGGAATCCATAAAAACACATCAAAGTTTACCTATTTAGTACAAAACTCTGATCAATCAAAGATTTACATTCTGATTACAGCACATCTAAAATGTTTAAGTTGGGTTTTTGCCTTTATTTTCCAAGACAAGCTCCCAAAAGATTCAAACTTTTCTAACTTTTGCTGCTTTACAAACACTTCAAAAAGAAATTCTACATTCAAGTTTCTTTTTTATGCATATTTATGATGTTTGAAGAAAAACAGCACGCTCCATTCTGTCACTGTCTTTTTGTTACCTAAACGGTGCCTTTTAGTGTTTGTGCTGTAAATTACTCATATATATTTATGATGGAATATCATATACTTTTAAAGTTGTTACTGAATTCTCACTTGTTTGTTTGATGCAAAAACAAGAAATCAATCTTCAAAAAAAATGATTTCTGCCTCAAGTAGACATCTTTTATGCTGATTGTAGTGGTAAAAAGTTAAGACTTTGTAAGAATTTTAGGGTACCTGTATATTTTATCTTTTTTTTTTAACCCTTAGCACTTCAAATGAAAATACTGGATTTCTTTCTAGCTTTATGGATATTTGTGACATTGTCCAATATTTGTGTAAGGTTTCTGGTTGCTGGACCCCAGAGTGCAGGCAGCCTGCAGGGTAATACCAAAAACACTGAATCGATGTAAATGAACAACCAAACATGCAGAGACTGAATCTAGACACGAGGAACCAAAACTTTCATTTAAGGTTTTGATAGAGACTGAGCAAAACAAGAAGCTTTTTTACTCCGCGGTGGGCGATTAGTGAGAGAGAACAGCTGTGGGGGGATAGCTGATGAGTGATCAGGGGAGCAGAGGACACATACTGGCTGGGAACATAAGGAAACACAATCTAAAAAGGCTGTTTTAAACTGATTGTAACCAGTAATCA
This sequence comes from Millerichthys robustus, assembly GCA_034783495.1. Lineage (NCBI taxonomy): Eukaryota > Metazoa > Chordata > Actinopteri > Cyprinodontiformes > Rivulidae > Millerichthys > Millerichthys robustus. The sequence goes on from JAVKLF010000042.1 coordinate 6,911,216, forward strand.
TGAAACACTGAGAGAAATAGAAAAACACTGGAAAATGAGACAGTGAAACGCTAACTGGAAAAACAATCAGTTACACAAATAAAAACACCAACCCATCACAACTCAAGATACTTTAGCTGCCACAACTAATTCACCGTAGTCAAACACATAAATGTCTATAACTCAGTTATTTCTAAAGATATTTTTGCTAAAATCTGGTATGATAGTAACTGAGAGTCATCACCAATTCATAGCCTGAGCACCAAAAGATCGCTCAAGATTTAGATTTTAAATTTTGTCTTTGACTTTTGGGGTTAATTTAATTTGAAATGGTCATAGCAGCTAATCAACTTTGCAAACACATAAGATTACTGAGCTAAAATTTATCGGGGTAGTAGCTGAGAGTTATCCCCATAACATACTCAAGGTTTTAACAGATTGTTCATAATCTTTGTTTAAAATCTTTGCCTGCAAATCAATGAAATTGAAAGGATTAATTTTTAGTTTCAGTACCAAAACTTACTTTTTTGTTATAGTTGCTTGTTTTAATTCAGGGGTTCATCATTTAGCTCATTTATTCTAAAGACTGAATTTATTTTCTGCTGTCTTCTTTACTTCCAGTCAGCTTCTACCCAGATGCACCCGTCCCTCAGAACAGCGTCCTGCGGCTCTTTGGCCGAGTTACACCTGACTACGCCGTGTCCAAAATCACCTGGACAGGACCTGGCGGCCTCTCCATGAAGACTGAGAAGATGCCAAACACGGGAACAGTGACTAAACTGCCACAGGTCCAGAAAAGTGACGGCGGGATTTACGTCTGTACCGTTTACCCCCGGGGGAAAAGCACCAACGTGGTGGCTGTAAATGTGAACGTGACTGTTGATGGTAAGAGCCGCTGAAGGAAAAGATGTATATATATTTATGTATAAGAAGCACTGAGGAACAGAGTACAATTGTTGTTGTTTTTGCTCATGATATGAGTGGGCATCAAAGCCAGAAACTCCAGCAGAAGCATTATTTATTCAAGAGTCCTGCAGCTGCTTTTCTTTAAAGTATTTATTTTTATAGACTAGTTTTGAGATTCAAAAACTTATTGTAGATCTGCACTGGAATTCAGCTTGTCCTCCTGTGAATATTACAGTTGCAACATTTATGTATAATTCATTATTTGTTCCGCTCTTTTCCATTTTTTGCTCCTCTTCTCTCACACAGCTGACAAAGTGGCCTCATTCTTCAGCGCACAACAAGGCAAGTCATTTTAAAATCGGCAGTCTGAAAGTCTTTTGTCAGCAACTTGCTAATCAGGTGGAGCGTGGGGTCAGAGGTCACTCTCAGCATATAAAAACCTAATCCTCATTGCTGCAGAAAATCTTCCTCAGTCTTCATCACTCCTTCTGTTGACTCTCCATTTTAACCTCACTCTTCGTTTATTATCTTTTCTTTTCTTTTTGCTGATGAATCAGTTTGCCTTCTTGCACTAATATCCTCACACCATCTCCATCTCTGCCTGCAGACCACATGATCCACACCGGCGTTCAGGCTCTAAAGCCCATCTTTCTGAAATGTCCCAATGTCCAGGGCGACTTTGTCCAGCTGTACAGGATCACACCGAATCTGAGAAACAAAAACAGCATTATGACGTTAGTGTACAATTACGACCGTTGGAGGGGATCCATCCAGAAGGAAAGTGAGAAAATCCAGCTGGCTGGCCCACCCTACAGCATAAATGCCGGGAGCTTCTCCTTCCTGCTGACCCTTGACCTATCAGATGGTGGCGTCTACGTTTGTAACGTTTTCCTCAACGACAACGTCTTCAACCAGAGTACAAAACTCAGTGTGCTGAAAGGTAAAGAAAAGCATGAAGGAGGTGGAGCAGAAAGGTAGAGGGGTTTGAGCCTTTTTGGTTTTATCTCAAACAGTTTGCTAAATGATGTGGAGGGTGGTTCCTAAACACTTTAGGTGTCAGAGTTTATAAAAGACAACGGAAGCAACATGGAGTTTTTGTGATCTTTGACTTCCACTTATCATTAAGGACCTCTTTATAATAAGCCCTGTTTTCAGACTTCAATCCCCCCATCCAATAAACCACAAAGTGGCACCATTTAAAGAGAAATAAACAGACTTTCTAACAGTACAAGATTTACCGCTAAGGCGTATTGTTGCAGTAAAGAATTAATCAACCGAACACAAGTTTATTTACTTTTGTGCTAAGTTTTATTCCGTGCAGAACTTTTGATGGTTTTCTGTCAACAAGACGTTGAAAATTCAACGCACAACCCTATTAGTACCTGAAACACGATTCAGCTGCAGAAGTGTCTTTACATTTTTAAATATAATACTAATATTTAACCATTTTTATTGCAGCTCACTCTGTTTTTAAATTACAATACCTCCTCTCTGGGGGTGAATACACAGTGATTATGAGCAGTGTTTACTTACTTTATATTTACTTTCTGCAGTAGGTGACTCTCCCCAAAATGTAAAACCGTTGTGTGAACGTCTCTTCGGGGTAGTTAAAAATCAGCCACAGAAGTAATTATATGTCGAGAGACCACCCTCGAACCAGAGCACCTGTCTCTTGAGGTGTTTCAGCAATCATTTACCCTCATGAACTGTCCTTGAGCGAGACATTAAATTCTTTCTGGCTTTAGTGCCTCATTCACCAGCTCTGGCTGGGAAAAATAAATACAGAGAAAATTTTCCCGGAGCCATGGCTAAAATGTCACAATATTAAATGAATACAGCGGCTGGATTGCTCCTGAAAGAGAACATTATTCCACACGTGAATTTAAAGACAAAGAAAAATCGAGCTCAGCACCTGTTGATTTTTCATGAGTGTGCCTCTGGGGGCGTTTTCACCCATTTTCTTGCAGATTATATTTGCGCACAAAACCAAATAAAAACAACAACAACAACAACACCACACTCTCATACAACAGCCTGTCATTCCAGCCTTGGAAGGCTTTACTAATCACAGTCCCACCGGCATCCATCACAGCTGCCCAGACACGACCGGTCGATCCGTCACTGCTGCCCTGCTTCACATCTCTGCGCCCATTACGCACCGCTCACACACCTCCACCCACTCACCAATCATGTCACGCATATATTTTTACCCCGCCTCATTAGGAGGATCATTATGTGTGATTATACCTGCTGCCCTTCCACTGAGGCCGTGGGTGGCCCACGCTGATCGCACTAATCAAGGCTGAAGTGTGTGTTTCTCATGCGTGCGTGTGAGGTGGGGATCTGCGGAGCTTGATTACGCCCAGATGGATTCTCATTACAGTTTGATGAGACACCGAGCATCAGTCACAGTCAACCAATGCATTAGCAGTAAATCACTTTAATGAATACATATTATTTTGACCCTTCTCTGGATTGTTATTTGTGGTGGGGTTTTTTTTATATCCCCTTTTCACTCATTACTCTCTATCTGTTCTTGACCTTTTCTAAATTCACACACTACCCTTTAACTCACTTTCTCATTTTGTCTTGCTCCTTTTTCGCTTCCCTCTTGACTGCTTTTCTTCCCCAACTCATCCTTCTTCCTTCTGGTTTCTCTTTATTTCTTCACGTTTGCCTTCTAATTCTTCTCCCCTCCTGTCTGCAGTTCAAATCAAAAAGTACTCCTCAAATCAGGAGTTGTTATGCCAGTACTCAGAGCTGTCCCAGGTTCAGTGGGTAAGGTGGGAACACCAGGATAAGAGCAGACGGTTGAAGTGGAATGCCAGAAGCCCCGGTTGCATCAGCGCCCCTCTGCCCTTACTCCTCACCGCCAACGTAACAGGGAACTACAGCTGCGTCCTGCGGCTGAAGAGCGGCCAGATCATCAGAGCAGATCAAGTTGTCACGCTGCCCCCTGAAGGTGAGAGAGTGGATGTGTTCTGAGTAAATGTTCACTGAGCATTCACACTGCTGTTCTTCCATTCTTCTTCTTTTTTTTTTGTAAGGTTTGCAGTTTATCTACTTCTATACTTTTCTATTTTTGCTATTTGCACATCAAAATGTTTAGCTCATTCAGGCGATGACAACAATGAATTTTGGGGGGTTTATAACTTTTTACTTTGCAAATTATTTAACTTCATTTCTAAATACTTTCCTCATAAAATGTCTTCATTTCCTTTGATAACATTGTCCTGTTTAAAACCTGCTTCAGCCTACTTCTACTACTATTGTCATCTCAACTTATTTTTAGCTTTGAGCTAGCCTTTTGATACTTTTAGCTTTAAGCTTAATTTGAGCTGGTTTTAAATATTTCAGATGGATTTTCCCCCCAATGTTTTAGCTTTAAGCTAAACTTTTGCTGTTGTTAGCTAGCCTTTGTTATTTTAACATTTAGCCAGCATTTTCTATTTGTAGCTTTTGCTACATTTAGCTTTTAGCTCAACTTTTCCTATTTTAAGCTTTTAGTTATAGCCTTTGCTACTTTAACATTTAGCTGCTGTTTTGCAATTTTTGACTTTTAGCTAGCATTAATTATTTTAGCTAGTGTTTTGTTCATTTTTAGCTTTCAGCTAGTGTTCGGCTTTTCTTTTTTGTTCTATTTCAGCTATGTCAGCTAATTTCAGCAAAATCATTTAGCTCCCAGAATTCAAAGCATTTTCACAAAAAATGCGTTTTTTGAGGTATTTTCTGGCTTCTTCTTAGATCAAATGTATTTAATTAGCAGTAGGGGAGCCGCAGCAGACTTCATGTTCACTTGGTTGGGATAATGAACCATGAGTGTGGCTAATTTTTGAACGTGTGCTCCACGAAGCATTCTGTGGTGCACAAAATCTGACCACAGGTCAGTTCAGCTGCCAGAAAGCCTCTGGTTTAAAAATGAGAATGCCCCAGACGGATGCCATATGTCGAGTTGTCTTTACGCAGCTCAAAGTGTCAAAGGTCAACATTTTTGTGTAACACAAACTTGAGATAATATCCAGGAGCTCAAATTGTTCAATGTTTATTTCATTACTTTATAAAAACAAGAAAATCCTGCACCATTTTCACTGAAACAAAAAATATATAGAAGTTTTCTCTTTTTTTCCATCACCCGGCTAATATGTGAATATAATAAGATGGGACCTTAGGACATCTCTCCTCACAAAAACTAAATTATTCAGGCTTATTGTATTGGTGACTGTGGGGGAAGCACAGGAGGATGTGACAGTTAAATGAATCTCTTAGCAGAGATGAGTTCACTCCCTGAACCCCAACCCAATACAGCACAACACAACACAATACATCAGAGCTGATTATGATTGTAAAGCTTTTAAAAATAATCTACAGAGGAAAACCTCTGAGATGTTTTCTGATGAAGCTGGATTAGATGGTAATCATTACATTTGTGATTTCTATAAGAAATGTAAAGCTGAATCTGAAGTTGAAAGAATGTGAGTGACCTACATAAAAACTGTTTAAAGTGTCAGGCTGCACAAATACTGCAAATGTGCAAGACGGCACAAAAATCTGCGGTTCATGATGAATAATACAATAAGCAGTGACAGGTGCTGGTTTATAAATAGTTGTTTTCGTTTTCTAAAAGAAATAAGTAAAAATTGAGCTTTTTTTTTTACATGTTTGTCTCTGAAAGAGGACTGAAACAACTTCTCGGAAAACTATCATCTGTCCCATCTATCATTTTTTTGGATCTCTATGCTTGATAAGTCAAATCTTAAAAAAGTAGAATGTTACACGTTAAAATATCTCTGCATATTAGATATTTTTTTGTTTTTTTACTGATGGAGGTGTACAAAGAAGGTAAAATTGAAACAATCATTGCGCTCAGCAGCACACAAAACACTCCAAATGTCAGGAATTTTCTGCAATCATGTGCTAACCTCAGTTTGCCCATCCTTTGAAAAGCATTCAAGCAGTTCTCTCCGGTCTGCGTCCGTTCCATCTACTCTACAATTACTGTGATATAAATCACCCCCTACCTCATTTGAGATGGAAAAGAAGAGTTTGGGAGAAATTGCAGAGAAAGCAGAAGAAGGAGAGTGGAAAGAAAAAAAAAAGGAAGAAACTGTGGGTATTTACTGTACGCCTCACTTCACTACACTCAATTAACATAATGCATGCACTAAGGCTGGCCTGGAGAAGTGTGCAGGGCAGACCCGGGGTCAGCTCTCACCACCGTATTCCATTAGCAACCTCCACACATACTCACCAATCAATTACACCTCAGGCAGCACATAATGACTGATCATTTTGGAGCTGGCTAAAAGCTGTGACACAAAGGTTGAGGCGAGACTCGAGGGTCAGTCCTGTATTTCAAACAGCATTTGGAGTGAGAGTGGACTTCACAATAGGCCCGCATCTGAAAAATGACTCGTTCAAAAGTCATAGTTGTTTTATTACGTCTCTGTCTTTTTTTTTTTTTTTTTTGTAATTCAAAGATCTCTGCCAGGTCTGATTGCTTTGTGAGCACTTCCCATCTCACCCTGCGGGTGTGTTTTGCAAGACTGATGTCATCCTCACTATGCAAACAATTTCTTTTTCCACAAACAAGAGCTCTTCCCACTAAATTTGCCTGACACAAGAATGAACTAAGAACGCTCTTATGTAATGTTTGAGATTTCCATCATGTCTGCTTCCTGCCACACCTGTTTTTTCCAATAACGCTGCACTGACTGAGAGGCTGCTGTCTGCATTGTTTGTGAGTTTGCCTGGAGGCAGCTTGATGCTGGAATCAAATGTCAGTGGAGCCAAAAAAGAGAACTTCTGTGGATTTTATCACATATGTTCAGAAAATAGTTAAGTTTTGTAAAAACGACTAAGTTTAAAAGTGGTATTTCCTGTAATTTTGCATCCTATCTGTCTTTGCGTTTTTTTTCCCTTCCATCTAAATTAGCAGGGTCCAGACAGAAGCCGCGTCAGATCGATGTCTGCAAAGCTTTCACACAAACTATTCACTCTGCCTGGGAAAGACTAGATTTCCACACAATCTTCCACAAGCACCCATTGTCTTTGACTGGCAGCAGAATGATGCAAATGCATGTAACACGTTGGGAGAATTGCAACTGCAACATGTCTCAAAATGCAGTTTGAAGTGTTCAGACAGACACACGGCTGCTTCTCACTTTTGACCTGAACAGAAGAACAAACTGAAGCACAAACACAGACAAGTTCCTGGACAGCCGTCATGTCATTTAACCGCAGACACTCATCGCTGTAGGAGTTTTACATTTTGCACTTTTTTCAAAGACATTAATTCTTTTGTTCTTTTTCACTTTTTTTTTTCTTTGTTCCTTTTCTAGAGAGTGTCAGTGTCACCACCCCCTCTCGGCTCTTTTCGCTCTCTGCTTTATTACTCCTGGTGCCCCTGGTTTCTGCAGCTGTCGGTGTGTTGCTATGGAGACAGAAACACATTTCTGATCGCGGTGAGTCTTCCGGCAATTTATTTTCTGACAGCTTTCCGTGTTCCGTCCGTCTTCGGACCCTTTCGGCTGCCACTGACTGATGTGGGCCGCGACATCCTCTGGGGTTGTTGTAATGAATTTGCCCCCACTTCATACATCTGCAGATGTGTGTGTGTGTGTGTGTGTGTGTGTGTGTGTGTGTGTGTGTGTGTGTGTGTGTGTGTGTGTGTGTGTGT
>JAVKLF010000042.1:6971909-6995602 GCA_034783495.1 Millerichthys robustus
TCCTCTTCTCCAAGTTTCAACGAGATAACGAGTCAGACCGACTCAGAGAAATGGTTGCCTACCTCTGGGCAGTCGTGGAAAAACCGGTGAGTTTCAGTTGCTAGTTTATAAAGCCTTATATCATTTTGAAGTCTTTCTAAATGTTTTATCTAGTTTGTTTTCTGCTTTGGTTTGAAAAGTTGAAAAGTGCTCTGCTGAGCTCTGCCATTTGAGTGTTTTCAATGCAACTGCCTCCTAATTTCCAACACTTGATTATCTCTAAATCTTGAATGGGTGGTCTGATTTTGGAACCAGTGCACAGAGCCCTTCAAGTAAAACGAGAAAAAACAGCTGTAAAATAACTGAACATTTTATCGAGGTCCCCACACAATGGCTCTCACTTATTTGTTCGATAAAAATAATATCAACCCTTTTGTAATTATTTTGTACATGTTCAAAGGCTTTAAGTCCAGGGTTCCAACCAGAGCTGCATGTTGTTTAGTCCATGCATGCAGCTCTGCAGAAAGAGGAGATACAGCCAGATACCCTCCACCCCCCAGGCCTCTAACACATAAGATTCACATTAAACCATATTTTTATAACTTGAAGAACGACTTCTACAATAAAATACTAAAAGCTTATCAGTCATAGTTATGAATGGATTTTAGATATTTAGGAGAATTAAAATCCAATTAGTGGAGTTGATTGAAAACATAATTACCTGAGCTCCTGCTGAAGCCTGGACTCCTTTTTTTTTTAAGAAAAAAATGTGCGGAAGATATAAAATTTTGCCCAGCTTTCCCCCCTCATCATCAGCGATGAAGACTGGGAGGTCGGATCGGTCACATCCGAACCAGGACCAGAGCATAAGTGGGGGGGCGGAAAAACTGCAGAATTTAACCCGTCACGTACCAGACCCGCATCTCCCGCACACACGACTGTTGGTACCGCACGTGAGCGGAAAACATAACAACAATAATAGTAAATAGCTACCTGTGCGGCTCACCTACCTTCAGCCGGCGCTGCGGTCAGTGTGAAGCCCACAGGAGGAGGTGAAAAATCCGCCTCGTCGTCTCCCTCCCTCCCCTGCAGAGCTCCGCACTTCACGACTCGGTTCGGCCCAACATTTGGAAGAGCGTCAGAACATGTCGTGTCGGGCTCTGCTCTCGGAACCACTCGACTCGTGTCGGAAAACACCGAAAATCAGAAGGGGGAAAAAAAAAAATCAGACCCAAGTTTATAATCATTAATTATTCATTTGAACTACTACTACCATGATGCATTGCTTCAATTAGACTCGCATAACTTCCCATGTTTTATTGATAGCTTGCTTATTATCTCTTATTAGGCTATTATCTCTCTTATTATGATCTCTTTAGAATCAATATCTTTAAAAAAATATATCTGCAACAAAACTTCAATTTTTTTGGTCTAAATTAATACAAAAAGTTCAAATGAGGCGACGTGATTCTCATGTTAGCAGTAAGATTCCAATACAGCTTCATAAAATTTGTGATCAAACTCAGATATTTCAAGTTTTAAAAAGATTTTCTATCAAAAATTCTGTAAAAATTTAACATAGCTATTACTGTTATTATTATGACCTCAGTTTAGTCACTGAAAATCCAGGGGTGGCGCCAAAGCAAAAAGCCAGAACAGAATTTCAGATTTGTTCTGTTTCATAGATTAATAAAAAATACCACAATACAGGAGTTTTACCAAACCGAGATTGTTCAAACAGCCATCTACAACAGGTAAGATATTAGTTGTACGTAACTTTTCTACAGAATCCCACTTCAGAAGACCTGAAATTGAAGTCCACTCCTAAATTCTGTTTTAGTCGACTTTACAAGTTAATCTGAATCTTTAAGAAGCCACATTTAGTTTATGCATTCTGAAAACTACACAACTGGTGCATTTTAATAACTAAACCTTACATGTAAAACTCAGTACATGTTAAATATTAGATGAGTAATAAAATAAACCACCCCAAACGTGTGTAAATGAAAAGAGTTTCAGTTGAAAAACGTATTTAATGTTTTCATGATTTTTAATAGTCTCGACTTATTTCACAAGATAAAAAGCTGTGGACACAATATAAATGTATTATTGGCTTCAAGAAAGATCAAAAGCCCGATGTGACTTCCGTGTGGGGGTACATTTCCCTGTGCGTACTCAAAGTGAAGAGGCAGTACATCAACAGACGTAATAGACGGGATAAAATCTTGATGTGGAAGCAGCATCAGCAGTCAGATGCTGACGGTTGAGCGTAACTCTCCCTCAAGGCAATGATATTGAATGAAGCCTTAATGGAGTGGAGCTGCTTAATGGAAAGACAGGAGCAACAGACACACCTTTGAGTTCATGATCGCCTCAGTATAAAAGGCACTATGCACGTCTTTCTTTTTAAATCAGGAAAGCTTGTTGCCTATTACATCTACTGACTGCTGCAGGAAATGGATTTCAACACAGAGCTCAACTATTCTACCACAGAAACATGATTTAAACTGATGAAGGGAACAGTTGTTACCCGATAAACTGCCTGATCGAGTTGGAGCAAACGGATCAAAAGTTTCAATACCATCACTTTTTTTTTCTCATATAAATGAGACAAAAAATATAAAACTTCTAACACGGAGAGCATCCGTGTAAAACTCTGTCTGGTGAGCTAGCATTAAACTCATGTATGAGTGAAACAAATTTCTAAACATTTGTCAGCTAAAAAAAAAAGAAGAAATGTGTGCATAAAATGTGTGTTTGCATTGAAGGGGAGAATTGTATCTTGCAGCGTTTTTACAAACAGCAGACTCACGAGTGTTCCTATTGGTCTCTGATTTTAATCTGCACTGATATCTTGTTCTAAGTCTTCCTCTTGGATCGTCTTCTGTCCCCTGCAGGTTGGGGATTAGCTGCAGGAGAGAGTGCGTGGGTCTGAAGGTCAAGTTTCTGCTGCAGGATCCCTGTGAGAAGGAACTCGGCGGTGACGACGGGGAGCGATGCAGACACGGCGGGGCCACACAGTCGCCAGTCCTCCTCGCAGGAAATCACTACAGTCTGAGGCTGGGAGAGAGAGGGTGGGGAGAGACAATGGGAAAGACGTGAGACGCAGCGACAGCACAGGAGGACAGACGCGAGAAGAAGCTCGGAGCTCGGTTAGCACCTTATGAGATGAGGGCATCTTTGGTAGAAAGATGGCTCCGCTGCAGCAAACGATTTCTTTCATGTGAACCGGCTCCGGCTTCACTGACTTTGTGACATGGATCTCATATCCCTGAAAAAAAACAAAACGCAGACGTATTGCCATCCGTTGGACACTTTTGTAAGCAAATACAGCTTGAATAGTTTCTATTTTTGTTTAGGCTCTGCAAGAAAATAAAATCAATAGAAGACTCTTGGGAACAGAGTTTGGTTTGATGTCCAGCCTAATTTTAGTCGAGCATCAGCATTATTATCTTAGATCAAGTTATCCTTTTACAGCTTTGGTGAAACTGCAGAGCCGTGGAAACACAATACCTAAACATAATGTGTACATAAAGACTAAATGTCAGATTAGCTCCAACAAGCTACGGTCGACGCTCCAGCTGAGCTAAAACTTCTGCTTTGAGGCAGATACAATGACATATGACTCAGTTTTCTTCACCACAACTTCTGCGCCTTCAGGAAAAAAGGAAATAAAATCCTTCACACAATACTGACACAGTCACTCAGAGGAATATGAGGCAGTTGGGAGGATGAGTGAGTTACCTGCAAGAGAGGCTGACTCCTGGCTGTCTCCAGAGAGTCCTGCAGGCAAAAACTGAACTTCTTCTCCTGCTCTGGATCTTTCACAACAAAAGCATGAGGAGACAGGAAGCTTCCAGCTTTACCACTCTAAAAAACAGAGAGGAGAGTCTATCTGAGTGTCTTTGTCCTTCTGCTTTGACTGAAACAGAACATGCATGGATCAAGCGCGGAGGAAGCAAACCTTTTCCAGCCAGTCCGTGTTGACGACTGGGACGCCTTTGGCCACAGCACAGAGGAACTTCACCGTCCTCCGCACTTTATCCGTCACCAGACAGTTCATGTCCGCCACGCCTTTAGCCATGCTGCCTCCTAATCGAGTCAGCACTCGCTCCCCTGTTTCATCCACAACTCCTGTGAAGAGCACCTGACAGAAACACAACACGAATCAGCGAAGAACCCAATGAAAACTGATCTGATACTTTGTGCAAATACACCTGTGGTGTGTCTGTGAAATCGTTTGAAATACACAACTTGTTTTAGATTCGTATAGAATACGAGACATTAGAATAATTTATTCATTTTAAACTCAAAAGTAGCGTCCTCGTTTGCAATATAGTTGAGCTGATACAACAGAAAAACCAACCAGAGGACACATTATACATAATATGTATGCATAACCCAGGCGGAAGAAAAAGTAGTTCCCACCAACCGCATGTGATTTAGACAAGATTTCAACAGTTTAGTTACTTTCCACTTTGTTCCTGTTAATGATATATGTTACCTGAAACAACTGAAGTATCAAAGTATCGATATTTTGGTGTTAGAGCCTAAAGTACTTGTATCGGTGGTATCGATACTTCAGTATTTATCTGCACACCACTACTCTGCAGAATCAGTAGAAAACTAGAAACGATGGCAAGTTTAGCATCCGACCCGTTTTCAGTCACTTTGGTGGCGTTTGAAACACAATTCCTGCTAAACACATATTTGTGTGATTGAATTACATTCAGACTGTGATTTGGATTCAAAGCCTGTAAAAGGTAAAATATGAATATAAAGATGTATTTTAAAAGAAGACAAATATCTTGTTAGTTATATATTTAGACCAATCTAGTTCTTCATTTCCAAAAAAACAAAACAAAATAAAAACAGAAACACAGACCTTGTAGGCTTCGCTCTCGGCTCGAAGTCGACAACTCGCTGCTGGGGAGCCAGATAAGGAGCGAGGAGTCTTTGCCAAAGGAGAGGAGTCTGAGGAGGCCTGTCGCTTCCGGGAAACATTACTGGTTGGTGTTTGAGGCTGCTAAACAGAGAACGAAGAGAAGGGGTGGAAAAGAATAAACCAAGAAAAATAAGACAAGAGCAATACAACACACTACAAAATGTTTTAATCTGTAAAAAAAAAAACAAGTAATAAAGCATAGGAATGAAGTAGGCCGGCGACCACTAAAACCACTTCATTCATTAGTGTAGTGATGGTGAGAGTGGAGGGAAACAGGGAGTGTAGTCTAATGTCTGGGAAAGCTGAGTCAGAAACAGTGAAACAGCTTTGGTCCGAGGTGAAAACCTTCCATCACAAGAAACCAACATTAATCACATAAAACTTAGTTATCTTGTGGTTTGATTTACCCATCAGCCCATCAATTCATTCTGTATTTTTATTAAAATGACATTTTCTAAACCAAATTACACCCACTGCATTTCCATGCCAGCGTTTTTTATGAAAATAATCTTGTGAAAACTCACAAAGTTATAGCTGCTGTGGTCAAACGTTGTAAAAGATGTTATCAAGATTTCATTTTTACGTGAGATTGTGCCCGTGTTAGCACAGAGGACATGTTAGGTATGAACAGGGGTGTTTTTAGGGTCTTGAAACACAAGGGGCTTTAAAACGTGCCCGTTCACGTCTGTAATCATACATTTTTCAAACTTTTATTATATTTTGTTTATTTGATCATTCTGTTAGTTATGCTAGATGAAACTGAAAGATACGATGCGTAGTCATAACAAATTTCTGTCAGCAGTGGCAAAGATAGGTAAGTGTTTAAAACATAATATAATGATCGCAGGGCCTTCAAGTTTTCATCTGAGCCTGGAGGGAAATTTTGAGCCGTCATCACATCACGGTTTGGAATAATAAATAAACTCAACCTGCCTCTTTTATGTGGGGTTGGGACCGCAGGGATTTTCTTTAGTGGAACAGTGAAAAGAATAATTAAATTACGTTAAAAATTCTACCGTAAATGAGGAAGTCACCTTTGATGCTTCCACCTTTTTCGTCTGTTGGGTTGAAGATGCAGAAGGTCTGCTTTCCTCCAGCTTCTCTTTTTTACTTTTCTGGACCACCAATGTCCGACCTGTGGTTTTCTTCTCAGCTGCCTCCCCCTTCTTTTTATCACCATCGCCTGCCTCCTCTTCAGGAGGAGGTTCTTTAACGTTCTTCATTTGTGTGCAGGAAGCTCTACCTGCTCTCCTCAGCTGGACTGTTACAGGAACATTGTGCTTTTGCTCGTCTTTCTCTTGTTTTTCTGCTCCGCCTTTGGAAACCTTACTATCTACGTTTTTATTCGTCTCCAACTCGGTCTTCTTTCTGTTTCTCCTGTTTCTACCTTCTTCACCATTCCTGTCAGGAGCTACAGGTTCCTCCACATTTTCAGTCTTTGCAGCTTGTTGACCTCTGCCCCTGACATTTCTTTTAGGCAGAGGTGACTTTTCTTGGCCTGACTGGCCCTCATCATTTAAAACTGTTTTTGATTCATTTGCATCGACCTTCTGCTGCCCCCTACTGGTACCAGCCTGCTGAGGTTGCGATCCTTTTGTATCATTTTTCTGCTGAATTTCATATAAGGATGCATCATGGCAATCAGATAATATTTTCCTCCCCCGTCCTTGTGGTCGACCGCCCCTCGCTCTGCTTTGAGAGGTGCAGCTGGAGATCTCTGAGCTGAAGGAGCTGCAGGAGTTCTGCTCCGCTGGGCCTGCAGCCACCGTCACCCTCCGGCGGCTGCTTCTGCTAATGGGTGTCTGGAGTGTCTCACTCGTTCTTCCTCTTCCTCTGCCCTCCTGGGTGCCGACGCTGGAGGCAGACCTCTCGGAGTTGGACGAGTTCGAGCGAGCCCGAGTTCTCCTGGCTGGGAAATCGTCGCTCATCGAAATGGACGGGTTTGGCTCCAGCTCAGTTGGACCAGGAGCGGGAGTTGTTTTTCTCGTCGACCTTCGACCTCTTGCAGAAGCTTTTTGCTCCTCTTCTTTGCCCTTCAGTTGCTTCTCTTCAGCTTCCTTTTCCATCTGTAGCCCTCTTTGATGTTCTTGCTCCTTCTCCCTCTTAAGTCTCACTTTTTGTCCCTTCTTCACCAATTCCATGTTCTCTTTTAATTTCTCATCACTCTTCATTCTATCCCTTTCTTGATCAGGTTCTAGTCTTTCTGCATCTTCCATTTGCTGCTTTTCTTGATTATCTTTTATTTTATTTTGCAGTTCTCCCTTCTGTTGCTGCGTCCCTGCCTCCTCTTGCTCCCTTGTATTAATCCCTCCTCTTGTGGGCTTTACCTCTTCCCTGCTGTTATCATCCTCTGACTTTGCTTTTCCTTTCCTTCCTCTCGTTTTTGACAGTGTCTTACTTTCCTTTCTTGTCCGTCTCTGTGGAGGTGCAGAACACTCTGCCTCCTCTTTTTCTGGGACTAATTTTATGTTTGTCTGTCTGTTTGTTGATGCTACCGTCTCCTCTTCAGGGTGGTGCTGCTTTGCTATCGTTTGTGGTCCTAGAATCAAATCCTCATCACTCTTCTTGTCTCTCTTGATTAGCTGAGTTTCTACAGCAGAAACCTCAGTAGAAGTAGGAGGTTGTGTCTGCCCTCCATCAGGCTGTAGTGTTTCTCCATTTTGGGGACTTGGAGTTGTGTCTCCTTCATCTTCATGTGTAGGTGGGGTTTCAGGAGCAGAAAGTTCAGAATTCATAAGCTGTTGTGTCTCCTCGTCTTCTAGATGAAGTTGCTTTGCTTTTCTTTTTCTTGGAAGAACTAAGACCTCACTGTCGTCCTCCTCTTCTTCACCTCTAACGTCTGGATGAGTTGAAACACCAGAGACTTGAGACCCAATCAGAGACTGAGTCTGCTCCTCTTCCACCGGCAGCGGCTTTGCTTTTTTCTTCCGAGGACAGGGGTTGAAGCTCTCCTCATCGCTCGACTCCCCCACACGTGTAGCTGAGGGTCGGGACTCAGCGGCGGACACTTCAGAATTACCCAGAGACTGTGTCTCGTCTTCCAGCTGCAGCGGCTTTGCTTTTCTTTTACGTGGGCCTGGCATTAAATCATCGTCGTCGTCATCCTCGCTGGCAACAACGGGCTGGGTTTCAGCTAACGATACGGCTGAACAAGTATAAGGTTGCATTTGTTTCTCTTCGAGCTCTGATGTGAAGTCTTCATCAGTGTCTTTATCATCACTTATACACATGGGCTGAGTTTCAGCTATAAAATCTGCTTCAGAGAGGATTTTTCTCTTTGTTACATTCTGGATTCTGGATTGAGCATGTACAGAACTAATAGAATTATTTGTTTCCAAACTTCCTTCTTCCTCAGAAAAATGCACTGGTTGAGTTTCAGCCATAGCAAGCGTAGATGAGTAGTCTGTAAAGTCTGCGGTCTCGGTCACCGCTGCGTTTTGTCTCTTATCTTTATCTGAATCTTTCTCTGGATCATCGGAAGGCTCTGAAACATAAACCTGGGTCGCTTCAAAGGCCAAATTAACGCAATCTTCTTTTTCAGACACATCGGAATCTTTACCAAGCTCCTCGTTCTCCTCATAAGCCTGCGTATGCTCCAGGTTGGAGTTGTTCTCTGCGGATGAGCAAAAAGCAGATGAGATATAAGCCTGGGTCTCCTCCAGGTTTACTCCTCCTCCCAGTGACTCAAATGCCTGGGTGCTCTCCTGACACTGCAGGTGGCTGCTGTCAGACAACCCCAGCTGGAAGGAGTCTCCTCTGTTGGACCGGTCATCTGGATCAGACTGAAGTCCTGATACTGAGTTCGGGCCCACCCCTGTCTGCTGACCTCGTGTCTGAAGGAGAAAAGACTGTGTCTCAGCCACAGCGTAGTCTTCCTCCTCCTTGCTGTCTGAGCAGGAAGATGGCAGTATGCATCTTAAAAGAGATGCTTCAACACCTGGGAGACAGAAAATAGAAAGACATTTTGAATTTGATGCCAGTAGCCTGTTAAAATAAGTCCCTGTGTTGCATCACTTACCCATATAGTAGCTCAGTTTCTAAGTAATATTTACATATTTTTGCTTCATGTGTAATTTCACACTGTTGTTTCACTCTTAAAACTCAAAATCAGACTGAACGTTTTTGTTGCTGGCTTTTAGACTACTTTAGTATTTTATTTTATAAGCATATCACACACCGATAAGCATAACAGCAAACATGACTATAAAATCGAACAAAAAAATTATACTGAATTATTTCAGTTCCATTAGAAATTCATAAAAAGGAAAAACAAATTTATAAGACACACATATACTGAAAATTATTGCTGGCGTATTTTTTTAAAAAAAAAGCTTTATTTAGTAAATATTGTTAAAGTTGATAAATTTTAACAGTTTGTGTGTTGATTTTTTTGTGTATTTGTTTTTGGACATTTCAAAACAGTGACCTGATGGTTGTAAAAATCTGCTTTTAAAGCTAGAACGGAATAAAAAAACATTTCACTCACGTCCAAAAGCAACAGAAGAGGGGCTCATGAAGGCCTGAGTCTCCATGTTTTCAACTTCTTCTGAAAAAAAAAAAAAAAAAACCATGGGAGAAAATGTAAAAAAAACAATAAAATTCAATCTTCTTTTTGTGGTTTGACAACACATTGTGTTCATCTGAATATTTACTGTCTGATTACCTGAAACCTGAACAGGAGTCGAGCAGTTCTGTTGAAGGGGAACCAGAGACCCTAAACTATGTTCTCTCTTCAGCTGAGGGATCTGATCCTCGCCTTCCTCACCAATATTTGACTCCTCATCCTCCACGACAGTACCACTGCCCCCTCGGAGGGCAGCTGGGTGGGCCTCGTCTCCAGCACGGGGCTCGTCCAAATCTGTGTCCACATCAGATCCAGACATTTTACCAGAAGGTGCCGGCACGTTTGTGTCGTCTAGAGGCGCAACCAGAAGAGAAGCGTTCTGCTCCTCCATGTCCGTGTCACTGTCAGACAAAATGTCCAGATCAGCTGCTGCAGCTGGAGAGGCGAGAGATCCTGTCAGAGCTGCGGTCACTGAGGGTTCACCGGCTGCAGGAGCACAGGCAGATTCAGCATCTGTTTCTGGATCCAGACTATGAGGAGCAGCAGTAGGAACAGAATCCGACACGTCAGGCTTCGCATCGGATTTGATGAGCGTTTCGTCGATTCGAGAGTCGTCGTTTTCTCCTCCACATCCGGCCTCACCTTCCTGCTCAACATCTGTGTCACTGTCTAAGTGGAAATCTCTTGAAGAAACAGAGTCAGCCTGAAATGATGTGGCTTTGGCTGCGATGATGGCTTCTGACACAGCATCATCCTCCACATCAGTGTCACTGTCCATGATGATGCCCTCGGGCCGAATACCTGATAAAACATGAGAAGGTTTGGCAGTTTCATTAGACCGTGTTTTAGGAGATTTGTGTGAAATGTCTTCCTCTTCATCAACATCTGTATCACTGTCCGTTTGGAACAGGGCTGTGTTTGGTGGGAGATCGGCGTGTTGACTGATCTTTGTGCTCAAAGGCCCAGCAGGTCTTCCCTCTCCCTCCTCTGCCTCCACATCCGTGTCACTGTCCATGTTAAAGGCAGGGACGGGATCCCCAGAGAATCCTGGTGTCGACACAAATGATTTATCCTCTTCTGTAAAACTCGTATTACATTTCTGTTTCGCATCTTGCCCCTCCTTTTTAGCATCTGTCCCAACTCGTGTTGCTCTATATTTTTCTTCCTCACTGCTGTTTTCTACAAACCCAGGAGAGGAGTTTTTCTCCAGGTGCCATCGCTCCGCATCAACGCCTGTCTTTTCGGTGCTGAAGCTGACGTGTCTGTTTGAGTTAATGGAGGACGACGGCGTGATGGGACTTTCATCCTCACTGTAGAACAAAAGGTGAAACATGGTGGCGTTTCAGAAGGAAAAATTGGAACTTGTTGACAAAGAAGTTGTTTTTGTGGTTGTAGCATAGAAAACTGTCTAAAAAATCACACATTTACCTTTCAGGAACAATTTTGTTTGGGGGACTTAAGAATGTGGAGGAGCTGGGACTGGATTTATGGGAGTCAGAATCAGACACTGAAAACAAAGAGAAAAAACTTTTGAAAAAGGCCTGGCTCTTCTTGAAGGAATGCATATCCCCTGCCAGATTACTTTTTAGACTAATTAACTTGTTAAATAATAACAGTTGCAGCTGCTTTGATCAAACCTTAAAAATGGAATAATGTTCGATGCAAGTATAAGCAGATGCTCAGAGGATGTGTAGTGAATGACTCTCAGCTACCACCTCACCAAGTTCAATATCTGCAAAACTAATTAAGGTATCCTGATGCATCTCAATTGTCCAGGTAGAAAAATAGAAAAAGAGAAAAAATTGAATAGGTCCTCTGGACAGGGTTTTCGTGGTAGAAACGTTTCGTCTCTTCTCCAAGAGACTTCTTCAGTCTGAGAAATGCAAATAAACTCAGCCTTATAAGTACTGACTTTACACAGTGAGTCAGCAAGTTTAACTGAGGCAATCAAAATGTGTCTGTTCACATGTAAATGAGGCCCATCAGCCTAACAATAGTTTGTTAGTGGCCTGATACTATCTATTTATTTGTAGATGGATCTTTAGTACCCTGATCATAGGGGGCTGAGTCATACTTGCAATAACAGCATTGTAAGAGGGAGACAACTGAACCCTGAGGCCTCCGCCTTTGTTTAACGACGGACGGTTGCTCTTCACAAAAATGGCTTCCTTAACTCCTCTCTCAAAGATGTTCTTATCCTTGATAGGGAGGAACGTTGGTTTCTACCACGAAAACCCTGTCCAGAGGACCTATTCAATTTTTTCTCTTTTTCTAACTAAGGTATTGCCATTTTTTTCTTAGGTTGGATAAATTGTGACAACCATCATGAACTGGGATGACTCCAGAAGTTATTCAGTCTTAAATGTACAGTACAGCCAATGATTACTTTCTTCAAGTTTAATTACAATTTGCCTGGTGGTTCGTGATACTTTCAAAGATACGAGCAAAAACTATGCCCGTTTTTGCCTTTTGGCTAATCCAATTTAAACATACCTCCTGTCTTCTGTCTTCTGTCTCTTGTCCCCCTTCTTTCACTGTCTGAGTCAGAGTCAGAATCTGACACCAGGCTCCCCTTAGGTTGGGTCGGTGTTTGCTCAAAGGTCAGACACATGTCTCTGACAGAGGTCTTCTTTGCTTCTGTTCCACCATTGACACATTTCTTACCGAATGGATCAGTGTCTCCCGAAGCATCTGGCAACACGGTCTTTAATCTTGAACTTCTGTTCCCAGGAGTTTTCATGTCATCTTGGGAAGAAACTGAGTACGCACCGCAGCTCGCATAACGACACGGGATGTCTGCCAAAACCAAGCTGTCACCTTCACTCAGGGCATAGCGGACGTTAGGGGTCAGTTTTAGCCGTCCTTTACGCGTCCCGTTCATGCTGCCTAGGTCCCAAACCAAAGCCTCCATGTCCACTTCACTGTGGCAACCTCTTCTTCTGTAAACCGAGATGCAGATGGTGGCATGTTGCTTGGACACTGAGGAAGCAGGCAGTGGTAGTGAGCAGACACTGGGGTCACGGCCCAGAACATTATCTCCCGAAAAGAGGGCCAACTCTGAATGACAGAGAAAATACATCACAGGTTGTGCATAAACTGCCAGATCACACGTGTAAATAAAAGATGTGATGAGTCACTTACCTGTCTCAGGCAGGTGCGGGTTTTTTAAGATGCAAAGTTTAGCCAGTGGTCTTCCTCTCTTATTTAGACTCTCATTTGTGTTATCTTCCTCATCAGACTCTAAAATTGAGTCGCTGATCGCCTGAGTTGCATCCATTCCTACCTGAGGGTGAAACACGATGACTACCAAACGTAAACACAAAAACAGGTGGCTCCAAATACTAACGTCTAAAGCCCAACAACGTTAGCTTGAGAAGCCTGAATGATACTGCTGGACTTTAGCCTCCGCGGCTAATTCATTAAGCCAACATGTTTACAATGAAATAAACCTTCAGCCACATAGCAGTACGTTTTCCGATTAACTCTTGTTAACGTTCAGTTTACAGTAACTATCCGAACAGACTTTACAAACATTGATGTTAGTTTTAGTAAGCGTGTCTGGGCATTTCTGGAAAAATAACAAAAGTTACACTTCCGGTCAGTATTTCACGTTGGCTAATTCAAATGCTAATAGCGGCGCCTAATATTACAACAACTGTTACTTCATAGTAGTGAATGTATTTATTGTCAACAAGGCATGGGATCTTTTTTCAGGCATCGGTCTTAAAAAAAAGCACATTCTGCAAATACCTTAAAACTACGAAGGAAGTACGTGCAAGATTTACGATAACTTGACGGTTCAACAGTCTACATTTATTGATCTGAGATGTGGTTTCATTGTCTTTTAAATATGACATCTTAAAATTATTTTTTTAAAGATATATTGATGCATACCTTAAAAACGTAGCCTTTTCTTTCTGGCTAAACAAAAAAGTGAAAATGTAAATACTCACAAGCCACGCCCAGAAAAGGCTTTTTGCTTCCAACAGATAGGCTAGCGCATCTGTAAAAGCTGTTTTCATTGGATATAAATTCTTGTACAACTAAAAGCGTCTCTGATTGGATCAAAATTGCCTGACTCGCTCTCTTCCCACAATTGTTTTCGCGCCATCAATGAATTCCTGCCTTTTACACTTACATAATAGGGAATAGTATTTATTTAGTTAGGAATGACAAGTCACCATGTATTGTATTTGAGAAATTCTATTGTTTTTTTAACCATAAACCCCTTTTTGTTCATTTTTACTGTTCCAAAGCAAATGCCACCGAGACGAGATTTACTATTTCAGTGTTTAAAGAACATCGGCAAACCTGACTTGTAGAATTAGTTTGAGACAAAAAGTAACTGACCCAACTTACCAGTTTTATTCAAAATCCTGAGCAATACTACACTTTTACCACTTTCAACAATTTAAACATTCATTTTACCATTTTATTGTTAGTTTAATGTAATTCCTCTGAGAAGTTATAATAATTATAATAAATTATCTAATAATGTTAACAACCCTCAATAATCTCTTTGAAACATGATAGTGATATAATTAATTAAATAAACTACTGGTTTAATCACACAAATGAGAATCACACAGCTTTTATTTGACAAGTTTATTTGTATTGAATGACAACAGGTAACTACTGTAAGCTAATGCTTGATCCTAGTAATGCTTTTGACACTATGTTGGTTTCTTGGTTATTTGTTCCTTTGATAGTTTGATTTTGGCATTGCTTTCTTCATCTTCACATCTTTCTCTTCAAG
The DNA here is from genome assembly GCA_034783495.1 of Millerichthys robustus. NCBI lineage: Eukaryota > Metazoa > Chordata > Actinopteri > Cyprinodontiformes > Rivulidae > Millerichthys > Millerichthys robustus. Next base: position 6,986,154 of record JAVKLF010000042.1, read on the forward strand.
CATCCTCTTCGGCCTCCTCCTCGAATTCGCCCTCCTCCTCAGCGGTGGCGTCCTGATACTGCTGGTACTCAGACACCAGGTCGTTCATGTTGCTCTCTGCCTCTGTGAACTCCATCTCATCCATTCCTTCACCTGTGTACCAGTGCAGGAAGGCCTTGCGCCGGAACATGGCTGTGAACTGCTCAGAGATGCGCTTAAACAGCTCCTGAATGGCCGTGCTGTTGCCGATGAAAGTGACAGCCATCTTAAGGCCGCGAGGTGGAATGTCACAGACGGCGGTCTTGACGTTGTTGGGGATCCATTCGACGAAGTAACTGCTGTTCTTGTTCTGCACGTTGAGCATCTGCTCGTCAACCTCCTTCATGGACATGCGGCCTCGGAACACGGCGGCGACTGTCAGGTAGCGGCCGTGACGTGGGTCGCAGGCGGCCATCATGTTCTTGGCGTCAAACACCTGCTGGGTGAGCTCGGGGACGGTCAGGGCGCGGTACTGCTGGCTGCCCCTGCTGGTCAGGGGGGCGAAGCCAGGCATGAAGAAGTGCAGACGGGGGAAAGGCACCATGTTGACGGCCAGTTTGCGGAGATCAGCGTTGAGCTGGCCGGGGAATCGCAGACAGGTGGTGACACCGCTCATGGTGGCAGAGACCAGATGGTTTAGGTCACCGTAGGTGGGCGTGGTCAGTTTCAGAGTGCGGAAGCAAATGTCATACAGAGCCTCGTTGTCGATGCAGTAAGTTTCATCTGTGTTTTCTACAAGCTGATGGACTGACAGGGTGGCGTTGTAGGGCTCAACGACTGTGTCTGACACCTGTTAACACACACACACAATTTTATTCAATCATATGATTGGAGCAGGGGATCTTTCAGCAAAATAAACTAGAAATAAACCCTAAACTTATCATGTGCTAACACGAGGATAAGTTACCTTGGGGGAAGGCACAACACTGAAGGTGTTCATGATCCGGTCAGGGTACTCCTCGCGGATCTTGCTGATAAGAAGGGTTCCCATACCAGACCCAGTTCCACCACCAAGAGAGTGGGTGAGCTGGAAGCCCTGCAGGCAGTCGCAACTCTCTGACTCTTTGCGGACCACGTCCAGGACCGAGTCCACCAGCTCAGCCCCCTCTGTGTAGTGACCCTTGGCCCAGTTGTTTCCAGCACCACTCTGACCTGTGGGGAAAAAAAGACATTATTTTCCCATGTTTTTAAATCAATAATTAATACAGTAACAAAAAAATAAGCTTTTATTGGACCCACCGAACACAAAATTGTCAGGTCTGAAAATCTGCCCAAAGGGTCCAGACCTCACTGAGTCCATTGTCCCTGGCTCCAGATCCACGAGAATGGCCCTCGGCACATATTTACCTCCTCCACAAGAAAAGGAGCAAGAGACAAGAAGAAAATAGACAAGTAGGAAGAGAAACATTTCAGGTTGAAATCCCACAGAAAAAAAAATTCTATATGTAAAATGTGAGAAAAAAATCTATGCGTGACAAATGACAATACAAAACAACACCATGTTTATGTTTTAATAAATTAACTAGCTCACTTACCTGTGGCCTCATTATAGTACACACTGATTCTGTCCAGCTGCAGGTCACTGTCTCCATGATAAGTTCCTGTGGGATCGATGCCGTGCTCGTCGCTGATCACCTCCCAGAACTGCAGAGAGACGCCACATGATAAAAACTTGCAATGAAAAGAACAGATTTAACTCTAAGCTCTGGGGTTTATGGATCTTTAAATGATGAAAACAGCTGTGAGTTTGCACTTTTTTCTGTATTCAGATGTATAAGCCAGGAATTTCCCTGCTTTTCAGCAAGTGGTATCTGAAGCAGTTTCCTGTTGCACAGCTGTTAATATTTCCATAGCCACCAACTGATGACTGTGCAGAATGCACCGCTTTCCACAATGGAGCTACAGATCACTCTAAAGGCTAAGCTGAAAATAAACTTCAGAGTGCAGTGATACCCTGAAGACACTGATTTATAAATCTGTATTCAGGTCTTCTTCATCTATTAAGCTCCTGGAAGCCATGTGGTTGTTAAATGCACTCTGTGTAGGCAGTTGTTTGCATGTCCAAAATTGATGTTTTTCAGACAGACATTTATTTATTTATTATATCTAGCAGCAAAAGGTGAATTTACAGGGATTTTATTAAGCTGGCTGTTCTGCAGACACGTACTTATAAGAGTTAGCTCCACATTAGTGTTAGCTCTGGGTTAATGTTTGCTCCACGTTAGTGTTAGCCTTAGCTTTGCGTTAGTATTAGCTCAGCGTTAATGCTAGCTCTGCATTAGCATTAGTGTTGGCTCCACTTTAGTGTTAGATCTGCATTAACATTAGCTCCATGTTGGCATTAGCATAAGCTAAGTGACTTCTAAGTGATAAGTCACAGTGACTTTTAGAAGTCAATAATCGTAGCAATCGCAAAGTGACAAATATTATTTGGTGACAGTTTTTCTGACAATTAGCTGCACACAATACAATTTTGCCCGACCCTACTTTAAATATAAAGAAACCAAAACTAAGACAACTGAGTGATCAAAACGACGAGGGAGGATTGAGCCACGTAGAACAAAAGAAGCACCACCAAGAAATTGAAGGACAGTTGACAGTGATACAATAGATGGGTATCAGTAATGATAAAATTCACTGTGAAAGAATGAGGACAATGAGCAGAAAAAAGCAAAGCCACACCCTGACCCAGTTCAGCACAATGCAGCCATTCAGCATCTCTGTCAATCATATCCACTGGACATCTGAGTCAATGAGTCCTGAGGGAACGGAAACAAACAGGGATCCTCTCTCACAGACCACTAGCAGGTATTTTAATGCTATTTTAGACAAAACCAGGAGGTAGGTTATTAAAAATATGCAAAAACAACTAAATGTACTAGCCTTGATGCAGAAACACCTATGCGCTTCTGAGTAAAACATCGGATCAGACATTGTGTTGAATTTGTCACAAAACGTTGCCAACAAATTGCACATTAAGGCAACTGGAAACCAGTAATTGTATCTGCTGTGCATCAGCTGTTTCCTCCATTCCGCCTCCCCCACCCCACCCTTCTCTTAATTTGGTTAGGGGAGGAAAGCTGATGATTACAAAGAAAGCTCCTGCTTTCCAGGACATCTCTGCCAGAAGCACATCGTGACCCCAACAATCCCCCCACAATCTGGGCTATTGTTAGTTTTAACATCAGCACATGTCCTACTTAAACCTACACTGGCTGGCTTTGCAAATTATCAGCTGTAAAATAAAGAAGAGTCAATAAGACAGCGGTAATAATGGGCCTCAGGGATCTATTGTTGCAGACGGCAGCTGTTGGGGACAGACTGGGCGGATGATGGATTGATTTATTGTGGCCCCCTTTTTACAGATTATGCAGAATTTCTTACAGATCTGAGGCAAAATTGTGTGTCAATATGTGATATAGGTTGATTCATGCATAATATCATCTATAAATGTTAAAAAGGCAAACTAAACCTTTAATACCAGGTCATGCCACACCCTTCCAAAACACCCCGCCCCTCCCTTTTTCATCTGGAGTCTGCCTCTACAGCCTGCAGAATTAAAACCCAATCAGTATAAGCTATTGATCTATCAGACATCAGAGGGGGGAAAGAGAAACTAGGCCTCTGATCCAGACTCCCTGTCATTGTCTGAAACAGCAGTCATATCTGAATGTGGGAGACAAAGAAAGCTGACTGAGCGGCTCCCACAAGGGAAGAAAAGACCTTTCTCTCCCATTTCTCTGCTCCCACCCTCTTTTCTAAAGCCTTGAAATGAGTTGGGGGGGACACACCCGGTGCTGGGTGAACAAAGCCGGTCCCGTTATTTTCCTGATGGTCACACACCCACCAGTTACTGCAGTGCACAAGATTCACTTGGAGATACACAGAGTGGGTCATCCCCTCTTATAATAAACCAATGTGTTTTATTTTAAATTAATATTTATAATATGTGTGGTCTAACCTAATGTCTTTGTTTCCAGAGAAATAAAAGTAATCACTGTGAACGTTTTGAAAAAGATTATTCGTTTTAAAAAACAAGTCCTTCAGCATAATAAAGTAAAGAAAATAATTCAATTTTTTTATAACCTCACCTTGGCACCTATCTGGTTTCCGCACTGGCCGGCCTGGATGTGCACGATCTCCCTCATGATGGATGCGAAAGTTTGACAAGATCGGAGTGGAGGGGGAAAAAAGAGGCGTGTGGATGAGCACGACGAGCCGAACCGAGCCTTGTGAGACCGGGACAATGGATTTATAAGGCTGGAGCGTTTCCAGCGCGGGGCGCGGGGGCCCGGATTGGTGCGTGTCCACACCCAGAACAAGCTGCCGTGCTCCGGGATTGGATGAGAGGAGGACTGACCCGCGAGAGGAGGCGGGACAGCGACATGGCTTCAGATCAGGGAGTGGAAATCAGAAAATGAGATTGAGCTGAAGTCAGCTGGTGTCTAGAAAACATTTATTACAGCTGTTTTAGAGTCATCCATAACTAATGGGCTTTGTGATGAGGAAACAGATGGCAGGATATTTAGTGTAAAGTTTGGGATCACCATTGTTTGCTTGTAAATGAATGACGTAGAGCACAGGTTTAAGGTCTTAAGATCACAATTGTGAGATGTGTTGGCATTTAAAGAACGTGTTCAGGAAGATTCTCACCTACTACCACACCATATTTCATCTCAATATTTGCAAAATTGGCTGATTTGTAGCCATATGGAGGCCATCTTAAATAACGCTAAAAGTTAGTCATTTCTCTGCAATGAGAGTTTAGTTAAAATCAGTCAGTTAATCAGTTAGCTTCACCAAATTTGCAAATATATATTTACCAAGGCTAAACCGCTAAACATGAAAAAAAGTAATCAGAAGCTATTGCTAAACAAGTAAAAATCAGCGGAAGCTAACACTAACAGCTAATTGCTAACGGCCGCAGGTATGACAGAACCTGTTGATGTTAGCTTGTTAGATAGCTGTTAGCGGACGTAAAATTGACAAAACATAATTCAATAAATTGGTGCCCTAACATTTTTCAAAGTTTGTGAAAAAGTTAAATTGCAAAATGAAAAGTTAGTTCTGCTACTAGCTGTTATGCTAATGGTGAAACTGTGCCACAACTGAAATCAGTCTTGTTTCACAAGATGTTTTGCTAATATGACAATCAAATGTATACAGACATAAATACATTTCCTCATCTATTGTTACAGATTGGATTATTCCTCACCTCCCTCTTTGTCCAGTGACCTCCGTGTGCGATTTAGCCACAAAAATGATTTCACAGCGTTTCAATAAACTGCTATAAAACAAAATAAGACTTCACTGCAATAACAGGAACAATCATACAGAAGTGGTCAGCAGGTCTTGTGCTTTCAATTCACATAAACTTTTGTGGAAAACAGGAGTTAATCCAGTCTAAAAGTGTAAAAACAGTAGATAGGCTACATTTCTTTATATTTTCTGCTGCAGTGTTTTTAAAACTTTTAAATTGAATATTCAGCATCAAATGCTTTTTTATATTTTAGATTTTATCTAAAATAAGTATTTCGACTAAAAATGTAGTAAATGCTATTTTAGACTGATTTGTTTTTGTTTGTTTTGTAGACTATTATTATTTTAATCCAACATTTCGTTGTATTTTCTGCAAAAATGCAGAGTGAAGGCTAATTTCCCCACGTTATAACTGAATATCAAAAGTTTATGGTTAAATGTGGAGTTGTAGTTTTTAAATACACCGCTAGATGGCGACAAACGGATGTGAGGGTGGGCGTTAATCAACAAGGACTTCCCCTCAACACAACAGACCTTTTTCTGATTCCGACCGACGGGCGACGACGCGCAACCTGGAAACCGATTTCATTTCATCCTGAACAGGTTTGTTTATGTCGGTTTACCAAATAAAACCGGAACAAATAGCTAGCTGACGTTTTAACTTCGCTTTATTTCAGCTGTGTAAAAAATCTTGACCGCCGCTTTTTCACCCAACGGGCGAGGCGAACACTTTCTGGGACTCGATAGCGTCATTTTTTCGTGAATAACCTTTGCTGTTAGCTTCAGTCCTTCGCTTATTTATCTTAAACGCAACAGTTTTAGCTATGTCCTCTGTGATAACGGACATAACTATTATTATTTTTCAACCATAGCACCGATTTATTCTAAATTTAAAAGACCAGATCTTGTACGTTTGTGAAGAGGGAGGAGCCGTGAGCTGAAAACACAAACTGTGGATCAAATGACTACAGCGGACATGTGGGTCTGGTGCTTCATCAGCGTTTATTATACCTTTTTAAGTAGCTTCCATCGTTTTTAAAGCCTTTTAGAAATAATACGTTGGTGTGCAAGTAAAATATAACAACGAAGTAGTATTTCACTGTTAAAAACAGTTTTTAGCAACGTATCCTTCTTGGTTTTAAAATCATTATTTTTGTGAAGAATTACAGATTCAGTTGCTGTTTTTGTTTAAGAAGAAGTCTGTTACATTTAAAGCAGCTATAACGTTAATACTCTCTTTTTGATGATTCAGTTAATCTAATGATCAACTGTCAGAATCAGATGTGTAGTCATAGACAACAGGAAGTTTAAATTTATATCCCACATCTCCAGGAGCAGAATCTGGTTTCAAAAATACATTTAGAGAAAAGGAAATTTTACTCCCATTCACACCACATGGATGCATGAGAATGAACATTTGTTACCTGATTTTAGCACAGCAAGAGGCAGTAGTAGTGTAATAGCGCTATTAATAAAATAGATACCAGATCCTCTCCAGAGTTCTGCAGCCTAACAGCGTCAGCTGTTCCTCAGTCTGGTGGTCCTGGTTTTGATGCTCCAGACCCTCTTGCCTGAAGGGAATGAGTGGGAAAGACTGTGGGTGGGGTCTTTCATGATGCAGGAGGACCTTCTTAAAGATTCATGTTGGCTTCCCTTCCCAACAACCAGAGAGGATTGGGACATTTAATTTAGTATTATAATAATACACGTTGATGGTCAGAATGTAGCTAAAACATAAACTTCATTTCTCTTTGGAGACTTTAAAATTTGTGGGATTTTCCATGTAGAACTTCTGCAAATATTAGAGTATTTCTTTATTGCTGTATTCATACTACATTAAATAATTTTACTTTTGTAGTGATGCAAAATGAATGTACTTTCTTTAGTGTCCCACTACATTAAGTGTTTTATTCATCGCTGTAGTCTTTTCCTTTGCAAACTATTGTTCTCTCTTAATTTATTTAGTTTTTACATCAGGAATCAAGATGTTTTACACATGTGGACCCAACGAAGCCATGGTGGTGTCTGGTAATGGATTTATTAATCACTCTTTTACAATTACAAAAATATAATTTATAATATAACATGTCAGTGTTTGTGATGCTGTCATATTGTTAGAAGGCTATGGTATAACCATACCATAATAATTTGGTAATGGAGTTTGGTTTATAGTGAATTATAGTGAATAGGTAATATTTTGTCAGATCATTGATGTAATCATGACTTCAGATTAGGTAAGCAGGTTGATAAAGTCCGGAGTAATTCAGGGCTTTCCCATTTTCTTGTAATATGTGTTCAGAAATCTTTGCAACATTCACACTGTTGCAATACGTGGCTGTGATTTTTTTATTTTTTTCTCAACCATTTTGACTAAAAGCTGCTTGATGTTACATGTTTGCCCCTCCTCTTCCAGGATGTGGCCGCTCCCCACCTGTAATGATCGCTGGAGGAAGAGTGTTTGTCTTCCCATGTATTCAAAAGCTCCAGAGGTGATCTCATCTCTATTTCCATTTTTTTTATTTATATAAAACAAGCTGTCTTTGGAAGTCTTAACTAAAATAGGCTGTTTGTTTTCTTCTCAGAATTACCCTCAACACAATTACTCTAAACGTGAAGAGTGACAAAGTTTACACCCGTCATGGCGTCCCGATCTCTGTCACTGGAATTGCACAGGTTAACGTTGACAGCTGAGTAGAAGCACCTGTAGCTGTGCACATTTTGACAAAATTAGATCTAAATTGGTTTAAAATCTGTGATATGTGATTTTTCCCTTTCAGACTAAAATCTACTGTGTTTTGTTGGTTTGGTTTTTTTTTTGCGTTTTTTCATTTTTAAAACCTAAATGCAAAAATGTTAAAATTAAAAAAAAAAGTTTAAAGAGACTGGTTAAAAACAGAAACCCTCATACTTTCCTTGTACTTTATTCTGCATAACTCAGAATATTAAAGTAAATTTCTTTATGGTAAGACCATCAGCTCTCAATGAGACGTGTTGACTCCGGCTAAATAAGACAAACAGATCCATGGGGAGAAGTGAAAATGTAATGCTCCGGGAGTTCAGGACATAAGTTCTGGTTCCTTCAGAAGGTCCCAATTAAAGGTTCACTAACAAAATATGAAACTTCTCTTTACTTCAACCATGAAAATAAAAAAAACATTCTTTAGTTTTGCAATTGTTGTTTTTCTAATTTAGTTTCAAAACGTAAAAAAAAAAATTATTCTTTTCTCGTTTCATCTTGAAATATCTGCCTTTGGTATTTTCTTTGAATTTATTTGCTTGTATAAAGGTTTTCCTTTTTTCTTTTGTTGGTTTTTGTTTGTTTGACTTTAACTGCTGATGTGTGACAATTTGCAGCCACTGATTTCTTCTTTCACTTCCTGTTTTTTTAGGTGAAGATTCAGGGTCAGAACAAAGAGATGTTAGCTAACGCCTGTCAGATGTTCATGGGTAAATCTGAGGCTGAGATTGCCCAGATTGCGCTCGAGACACTGGAGGGACATCAGAGAGCCATCATCGCTCATTTAACTGTGGAGGTTTGTCTTCTACTAGTCACAGATGTTTTTGCACAACTCTTCCTGTACAAGATGGTTCGTCGGTCTGCTGATTATGTTTTGTAGTTTGCATTAACAGTGTTGTGAACTTTGCTTTGTGAGCAGGAGATCTACCAGGACCGCAAGAAGTTCTCCGAACAGGTCTTCAAAGTGGCGTCCTCGGACCTGGTCAACATGGGGATCGGAGTCGTGAGCTACACGCTCAAAGATGTTCACGATGATCAGGTGTGTTTTTCTGATTTGGATTCATATTTTGCTGATAATTAAAATTCATGTTGAGGGTTAAAAAAAGTAAAAAAGCCTCAGAAATCTGGTGTTTCATTCTGAGTTGTTTTTCATTCCGTGAAAGCTTTTAAGTCGCAGATGTTTCCACTGTTACAGGAAGAGGCTTTAGTGATTGATATCGACTAGCTGTGATTCAGCCCCCACCCTCTTATAGCAACTGAGACAAATTAGGCCTAATTGCTTCTATGGTAACCACACCACCTCTTCATTTAGTTTGTCTTCCTTTTCAGCTGCTCCAATTGCATTTCTTCTTCCAGCTGTTCATTACTCTACAGGCTTTTTCAGCTGTTGTTCAAAGTTTATTAATGAAAACTGGTTAGATTTACTGTGATGTGT
>JAVKLF010000042.1:6995983-7006960 GCA_034783495.1 Millerichthys robustus
TTACTATCCTGTATCTTGCTACACAGCTTTAAAGGAGACATATCATGCAAAATTCACTTTTTTTAGCTCTTAAATACATTGTGTTGTGTACTTGGAGTTTCTAGGAGTGCAGGGCTTTGTAGATATCTTTATTTACTAGATATTTTTGCTCTGTTTGGGTCATTTTTTTCAGACTTTTCAGTTTTCTATAGTCCCTAAAATGTTTTTGGAACATTAATGTCACAGCATTTGCTGAGGACCTGCTAAACAAGGTCTTAGATGTCTTGCTTATCAGTTTTGCAAATCTGTGGTTCTGCAGGTTCTGCAGATTCTTTGATTTCATTCTCTCACTCTGGGTCAGACTCTGTTCCAACATGTAAGGCTGGATGTACAAGTCTTCTGTCAGTTTGTAAATAAAAAAGTATCTCTGCTCAAACTACAAAAAATAAATGGGAGACCAGTAGGATTCTGACAAAACACAAGAAAACCCAGCTCTGTTTGGAGCTCTACAGAACTTTGATCAGGAGCTGCGTTGGCACCAGTCAACATTTCTTCAGGAATCTTCCAGTATTTCACGTCTCTCCTGTTTGCGACAATTTACAGGAGGCCCACGCCATGCAGGAGAAGGTGTCTGCTCAGTACAAGAATGAGATTGAAATGGCCAAAGCCCAGAGAGATTACGAGTTGAAGAAAGCAGACTACGATGTCGAGGTCAACACCAAGAAGGCCGAGTCAGAAATGGCCTACCAGCTTCAGGTACGCTCCTCTGCTCAGGATGTGATGCTCAGCTGAAAACTTGTCTTAGCTGGGTTTCCCTAACCTTTCATTGCTGGATTTGTAAGTAGCGTTTAAATTGTCTTTACAAGGTGGCAAAGACCAAGCAGCGCATCGAGGAGGAGAAGATGCAGATTCAGGTGGTGGAGCGTACGCAGCAGATTACTCTGCAGGACCAGGAGATCATCCGCAAAGAGAAGGAGCTTGAAGCTAAAGTCAAGAAACCCGCCGAGGCTGAGCGGTACCGACTGGAGAGGCTGGCTGAGGCTCAGCGGTGAGTTCTGGAGCTGAACCCTCCTCGTGGTCCTGATCAGGAGGATTCATGTAGTTACCTTGTAGATGAACAGTTTGTTCTAACGGTGAACTTTTCATCTGCCCTGTAGCCTGCAGCTCATCATGGAGGCTGAAGCTGAGGCAGAGTCCATTAAAGTGAGATTTATTTATTTCCCTTCTGGTTTATATATTATTGCTTTGAGACAAATGAATATTCTACAGCTCTGCTTTAACTTTCTTACCCTTTTCCAAACATTTACTGTAAACTCAACTGGGCTGTTTTTGTTCCTCCACGCAGATGAAAGGTGAGGCCGAAGCTTTTGCTCTGGAGGCCAAGGGTCGTGCCGAGGCCGAGCAGATGGCCAAAAAGGCTGATGCCTTCAAGCAGTACAAAGATGGAGCCATGGTGGATATGCTGCTGGAGAAAATTCCACTGGTGAGTCTGACTGTTTGTGATTGATATTAACTGTGGAAAAACAAGAACTTTACTTGATTAATCACCACTAAGTTAGCCTTCAGCTTTATTATTGAAATTATCTGGATTAAAAATGTTTGTCTAATTTCAATAAAGTGTAATAAAATTGCCACCATTTATAGCTAGCCAAAATAAAGTGATACAAAATTAGTGAGAAAGTTAATTTAGGTAGGTCACTATTATTTTCAGATGAAGATAGTCATTGTTTGGTCACTGTATGAAGGTGTGTTGTTTTTCCATAATACTCATCATTCTTTATGCTGCTTCCCAACCAACCGGTTTTCCCCTTTTAGTCAGTTTTAGTTCTTTTTAGACTTGGTTGCCGTGTCAACCAGTGGCTGCAAAGAAAACTTTCCTTTGTCGTGGGCTCATGTGCAACATGTTGCAGCAAACCTCATGGTAACCCAGAAAACTGAGGAGGTTTGAGGCGTACAAGGTGAAGAGAAGGTGTGACAACCTGCACAAAGACAAGCTTTCAGTTGTTTAATCAGGAAGTCAGTGGTTTAAGTCAGCGTGGGAAAATCAGACCGCATTTTTCTCCATTCTTCTCACATTGCTGCCTGCTTTTTTGCCCCTATTTTAAAGAATGCGTAGGTGGTCCTACGCAACCTTAAAGTCCATAAAGTTGCAGGTTGTATTATACACAGCAGTATATTTTTACAGATTTATTTTCTTCTAATGCACTACCACAGTAAATTGAAATATTTTCTGTTATGTAAGTAAAATATTGTGTTGGAGGTGGGGAATCATAATTACTGCCCTTCCACTGTAGAATAAATCGCACATAGCTCAGCATATAGACAACAGCAGTTGTTTTTTCACACTGGAGGCCAAGGAGAAAAACTTGAAAGATTATGTGAAATGTCCAAAAAATGGTGGTGGGGTTGTATTATAATCGAAGCACTTTCTACACACATGAATACAGTAGCTCCCTTGTTTGTCTTGTACAGATGGCAGAAGAGATCAGCAAGCCGATGTCAGAGGCCCAAAAGATCACCATGGTGTCCAGCGGCGGCTCAGAAGTTGGAGCAGCTAAACTCGCCGGAGAGGTGCTCGACATCATGACCCGACTGCCGCTCGCCGTGGAGAAACTCACCGGCGTCGACATCTCACAGGTACGCTCAAGCATTCCGCTGGAAATTACAGAAAAATGCTCCAGATTGAACAACCTGGGGGTCCTGATTATCCCGTGTTTCTCTCAGGCTGCTGGAAAGACCACCCGCTTGCATTAAGAGCCGCAGCATCAGAAGAGGTGACAACCTTAAATCCTTATTCTTAGGTTGAATCGGCACCATTCTTATCTCTGTCTGTGCATCTTTCACTTGTTTCTGCCTTCTTCATGTGGTTTGTCTTCGCTGCAGCATCAGTTACTGACAGCAAACCGTTTTTATCTGTTGGAGCCAAACCGCAGCTCTTTACACACGAATTCAGACTGAACTAAGACCTGCTGTTTAATACCTGGTTTCCCACTATGCACCTGTTTACGTCATTATTGTCCTCACAGATTGTTAATAAACCAATATCTTCTTTTTTTTATTATAAAATATAGTCGAGCTGAAATCAGTGTAACATTTAAGTTTGTAAATGATTTTAGCTTTTGTATATCTCTGCATGTGTAGTTTTTGAATGTATGATAAAAAAACTACTAGTGCTCCTATTTAAACGATAAACTAACGTTCCAAAGCTTTGAGCCTTATGCAGTCAAACCACCAAGTGTCTGGTCAAACATCTCAGTCCACCTGACCTTTGCCCTTTATCCTATTAAAACTTCTGTCAGGAAAGAATTTCCTCACCTGATCTCAAGCCATCGGTCGTCGCTGACTGTAGATAAAAGCCGAGCTTATCTCCAGCCTTTTCGACATGCTCTTGGGACAAATCTTTGAAAATGCTTTTTGCATGATTGTGTGAAACTGCTCATGTCAAATAAACGTATCTGTAGTAAACTTAATAAAATATTTTATTCACAGAATCCAACCTGTTCTTTATTTTGTTCCCCATATAGCTTATTTTAAAGAGACACGATAATTAAACGCGTTATTTGTGACATATCACATTGAACCGAAGATTATGTCCCAAAGTAAAGTGGTTTGTGGAGAATATAGAGAATATAGAGAAACCTCAACCCTCTTTAAAACAAAGATTTCTCATTAGAATAAACTAAAAATAGGATTCAGACCAAAGATTCTGATTACCAAGATCATTTCCGCCACCATCTGTCCGAATGATGCCATAAAAATGACTGATGTATTTGGTTCATCTGGTTTATTGAGTGAGTAACATCTCATTTATACATACATTAGAAATGAAATCAGAATGCCATTCCAGTTTTTATTATTAAACACTATTTTACATCTAATGGTTTGGCAACGCTGCTGTAGAGAGGGTTGGTAGATTTTGGCCTGTGCTTTACGATATTCATCATCAAAATATCAGGAATAAAAAATAAAATGTGAAAATCCTTGTGTGTTACCATGTCACAGTTCGTATCAGGAATTATTCAGGCCCACGATGGAAAAGAGTTGGATCACAGGCAAGGAAATGCATGTTGGGTAAAGTGCAGCTGGTTGTGGAATTTTAAATTTATCCATTCTGACAAAGTCCTGGTCAGATAAAGGAACTGAAAATCTAAAGCAGTTAAAAAGAAGTCCCATCCACTGCTAACTCGGACTCGTGCTCTGCGCCTTTCTTCTAAGGTTTTAGGGTCCGTTTGGCAGCAGGTACGCAGCTTTTTGTTTTGAAGACGGCTCTTTTGATTGAGATGGGAGCTGCTGTAGACGAAGGGCTTCTGGTGTCTGATCCATGTCCACAAAACCTGTGGCTGGGAGTCATTAAGCAGGAATTTGAGGCTGAGAGAATCCAACAGATGTGGACAGAAGGTGGGAATCACAGCACATGCTGCAAACTAATATCTAATCCCCGTGTGTTACTTCACCTCTGAACGACAGGCGTTCAGAGTCCGGTTCGATTCGCAGCCACCTGCTTGCCTGCATGTAGCATTTAAGATGTTGAATTATTTGATTGTAAAGTTTCTGAAACGAGAGAAAACCCACCACCAACTATTACAAACTGTAGCTCAGACTTTTATCTAACAAATGCTTTTGGGGTCTGAAGTGAAACCGAACCAGCGGTGTCTCAGCGCCCCCCCCGTCCACCCAAAAGAGTACAAAATATAAAAATGAGCATCCCCGTCTCCCTGTGAGACCCTCCACCAAAACATCCCACTGCACCGGGGGTCCACCAGCACACAGGACGTGTCCCTCCTCCTCGTCTTTCCATTGTCTGACTTTAAACCATGTTCATGGCGTCCTCGGTAAGGAAGGAGTGGATGTAGGCGAAGGATGGGCGGAGCTTGCAGTCTCTGTTCCAGCAGCTCAGCATGAGTTCGTAGAGACCCTGAGGACACACGGCCGGCCGGTTCAGGTACACCTGAGAGACGAACACACAGAAACCTGGATACTAGTGACTCTATGTTTCAGTAGAATGTTTATTTTATAACTTAACAGTTCAAGCAGTCTTTTAATCTTTGTTTTTTTTTTACAGCTAAACTCTGGTTTAGTTGTAGTTGAGTCATTAACGTCACATACGCCAAATACTAGTCGTTGCTCAAACTATATGTCCCGGCACATTTTAATAATCCAGGCAGAAAAATCTATCAAAGATTTTGCCTTCTCCAGAAGAAACAAAACGTTCCAACAAAGAAGAACCCGTCCAGAGGAACTGACTCCACCTTGTTCGACACAATCTATAAGCTTAAAATTTTTGCTTCTTTCTTACTTTTGATCAACCTTGTTTGTCTGTTAGCAAAATATCTCACTAAATGGCTAGCGGCAGTAACGTAGGTGTTCACATTGACTAGAAAGGGTTTATTTTTTTAATGCGGACTCTTGCAATGATGCAATAAAAACATTCTTGTCATGTTAGCGGACCTTCCTGAAGGTAACGTCATCACTACTACGTGAAAGGCTGCTGTGCGACACCGGTGTGTGTTTTGCGCCACGCACCTGTCTGCCCTGGTCTCTGAAGAACTCGCCGGCGTTGTCGATGACTTGTTCGTCTGTGAGGTTGGAGTACGGCTGCTCCTGACAAACGCTCAGCATCTCCCACAGAGTGACCCCAAACGCCCACACATCACTGGCTGTGGTGAACTTACCCTGAGAGAACACACACACACCACTATCACCATCACAAGCTTTCTAATCGTGATTAGAAGTTTTATCATCATAAGAGGTGAGAAACAACTCATTAAATCAGTGTCTTTCACACATAAAAACATCGTTACTGAGTCATCGTAAGTGAATTAATCTGGTTTATGTTTTCATTTCACTTTCCTATTAGTGACACCGGTAAAGCCCTAAGATTTAGGGAGAACAAAACCAAACCGTGCAGAATAAACTCACCATGAGTATACACTCCCAGGCCATCCATCGTATGGGCAGCACAGCTCTGCCCTGGATCCTGTAGTAGTCTCCGGCGTACAGGTTCCTGCTCATTCCAAAGTCTGCGATCTTTATGTGGCGCTCCCCACCTCGCTCCTCTCCGCTGTCTCCCCTCTCACCCCCAACCAGACAGTTACGAGTGGCCAGGTCCCGGTGCACAAAGTTGAGCGACGAAAGGAACTTCATCCCTGACGCGATCTGGCTCGCCATGGAGATGAGGGCGGGGTAACTGGTGGGCAACGTGACAGGCGGGTCATGAAAACGCGACAGCGTCATTCATTTTCCATGGTTTTGTGCGCGCTGCGTTACCTGATGGTCGGCGTGTCGTGCGAGGGCCCCGTCTTGTCCAGCAGGACTCGGTGGGACAGGTACTGGTTCAGGTCTCCGCACTCCATGTACTCAGTGACCATGCAGAGGGGGTCACTGCTCACACACACGCCCAGCAGCCGGATGATGTTGGGGTCCTTCAGGCGAGACAGGATCTTCACCTCTTTCAGGAAGTCGTTCCTAAGAGAACAAAAAAAAGAGAACAGAGATGATGAATCTGATTAAATAAATGAAAAGTCAGGATTTGCTCTCTTGTCTTTTAAATCAGTACAGTTTTTTTTTTCTCTTTTGTTTTGAATGACAAAAGAAAAACAACATATAACTCACTCGTGTGGATTTTACTTGAAGAGACCTGATGACGTCGCTCCTGATATGTTTGAGAATAGATTTGCTAAACTTCCTTTAAGGCCTCTCGTCTCCAAAGTACACACTCTTATCTGTCTTTCCAACAGTAGGCGGTATTTACTTTCAGAAATCTTCTGTCTGAGAAGTAAAATGGGTTTAAGCGTTGCAGTCATCGTGGCCACGAGACTTAAAAACAAAAACCGCCTGCAGAAATCAAAACAACTGACTCACCAACCTCCATGAAGTTTTCACTAATTATCGGCTGCCGCTGTAACTGAACAGCGACTGTTTCTTTGTAATAGTTACCACTTGACAGGTTTTATTTAAACTCTTAAAATGTTCCCGTTAGGAGTAGATTAGCCTGCACAAAAATGTCTGCAAGTCAGTGAGCTTCACAGATGTTGAGCTAAAGTTTGACAACCATTCATAACACTAACAGAGAGATATTGTGATATTATGGGAGGTTGTCTAAAAAAGATATTCTCAAAGTTTGACCAGAACTCAACATAAGATCATCTCAGTCAAAACTCCGGCATAGGAGGATTTTAGTTCGCTCAGGTTTTTTTTTTTTTTTCATTTCTCTCCTTTTTTTAAATGAATTTTAATTTCAAGACTTCGTTTTTTTATAGCACACTGCCCCTTGTGTTTCACCTCGTGGATTTAAAGTGTTAGAAATGATGATTATTATTGTGGCTGTGCACAAAATACCAGGTTTCTGATTAAAAAAAAAAAAACATTTGTCAGATTGAGCAGGAATTGCTGATGACTGCTTTCGCTCGGCTCTCTGCCTCGACTTGCAGGCAGCTCAATCACAGGTTTTGTGGTTTGATTGCGGCTTTCCAACTTTCACACACTGGAAGTGTTCTGAAATAAGACCCTAAACCATTTTATTCATCTGTGTCCATGACAGAAGATCTGTGAAAGTATGCAAGACGTAGCTTGTACGAAAGACATTAAAATGTACAACAAGAAAACAAAAGGTTTTGTAAAAGGAGTTTATTTGCCATTTAAGACATTTTTTAGGGTTGTGCATCATCTGAAACGGCTGTTTAACTTGGAAATAAAAAATATCTTGTGGACCACCGCAGTTATTTCTCTGTTTCTGAAGCTGCTTCCAGCTCAGCTCAAGTGTATATCTATAAAACTTTGTTTTCTCCATTTTCAATTTGATTGATTTTAGCATACATAAACTCATAAACTTTTTATTGAATCAAATTCCCTTCAAAGTTCTTTTACTCCAGTAATAACTCCAGTGAAGAATTAAAAAGCGGTTAGCCTAAATCTGAGCCATTATCTTTCACAACTTTTGCTTCCAAATAACAAATAATTAGTTCAGCTCTGCTAAAATCCTGCTAGATGTTTTAGAAACACTTGCAGCTTGTTGAACATATGAGAAAGTATGGAGGAGTTAAGCTGTGAAAACAGGCAGGAAAACTGAGAAGGAAGCTGAAGCAGTCTTATGAAGTTACTCACCTGGCGTTCTTCGAGGCGTCTGGGCGCAGTATCTTCACCGCCACCAGCAGAGGGCGACCTTTCCTCACATTAAAGGGAAACTCCAAGTTTGGAAGGTCTTGAGGGTTTTCTATTTCACACAGATGCACCTTTAACCAAAAGATAAGCAGACACTGATGAAGGATGCTCGACGTTTCACCCACATCTCATATCTATCAGTTCTCACCTCCCCAAACTGTCCCTCCCCCAGCTTCTCTTTAAAGATGAGACACTGGCGCGGCAGCTCCGGCAGCGGGGCGGCATCGGCGCCCGGACTGGAGGAGGCCAGGGCTGGCACTGCGTAGGTGTTGTTCCCGCTCACGCCTTGCAGACTCACGATGTCGGCCTCTGCGTAGTGGGGGACGCTGGGTGGCAGGGGGGGAGAGACGGGCGGAGACAAAGACGGATAGGGTGGAGACCCGGGGTAGGGAGGGGGCTCCTCTTGTGTTGAGGGGAAGCCTTTCTCCAAGTCCAAGTCCAAACCACAAGCTGGAGACAGATGGGTGGATAAAATGAGACAATTAAAAATCAGATTTTTGTGGCTTTAAAACATCTTCAAATGACAGTTCAGATTTTTGTAGGTGGGGTCTGTGAGAAGTTGATTAACAATTAGTATCTTACCTGTCTAGCTTTTTTAAATGACCTCAATTTGGGGAAACAAAAACAGTTTACATTTGAAGGACAGTTTCAAAGGACTCCAGGTGCTGCCAATCAGGTGCCCAGTTTAAGATTTATTGTCAAGATGAATTGTAACAACCAAGAAATAACCTACCAAACACAAATGTCTTTACTTTTTGTGCCAAATATTTATATTCTGAACAAATCCAAAAAGTAAAAAAAAAAAAAAAACTGGACTTCAGGTTCATTTGGAACCTGAAAAGATTTCCTTTTACATTTTGAATTGAGAAAGCCTGGCAGACGGGAAGCAAGATTTTTGCACTTGGTCAAGTCGATATCTCAACAAACCAATGAGAAATAAAACTTATTTTTGTTCAACAAGCTATCTGCAGCAGGTAACATCTGAACTGTTCACAAACGTCCCACAGAACCCCATTTTAAAAGATCTGAACTGTCCCTTTAAGTAAAAAAACCCAGTGACTTGTTATAACGGGATAGTTTGGACTTCAAGGATTTCAATTTTAAAAGTTCTGTACATAAGTTTACAGCATAACCTAAACAAGTTTCAAAACTTTCATTTATTTATTTATATGCATTTTTGATCCGACTCATCTGTCACAGTGAAAAGTTGTTTATTATTATGGAAAAACAGATGATGGTCCTGAGATTATTCATCCACCAGGATGCTGAGCTACAGCAAAAATTATGCAGAAAAACTGTCGTCCCGCTGAAATATCGACACACAGCAGCACATCTGAATCTTCTTCGTTTACAAAGTGTCGGGCAGGATTACAAATCTGGAAATGACCTTTTTTTTAATCACCGCCTCCTCCTCTTTGTTCAGGACATTTATCTTTGTTTCATTTAGTTTTAAACGAGACAGTTTGGGAATTTGAAAGTCAAATCCGTTCACAGGTTTTAATACATTTGCCTTCTAGTAACTTACACGGTTTCCCCTGAGAGGGAAAGAAAACTTCTACCTTTAAACGGGTCTAAAGTAAGATTTATTTCTGTATTTCTCGCCTTATGCATATAAAATAACAGTCTTTGTTCAGCTAAACAGCCTGAACTACACCCGGGAATAAACTGCTCTGTGCTCATGTAACAGCAGTCTTCTCCAGTTAATATTAAACTAAATGTGAGAATCCGGCTGGACTTGCTGATAAAATTGAAACACTTATTAAAGATAATAATTTTACATTTGACACAAGCGCCTCTCAAGAGGTTCTGACAGCAGATGAGTCATGAGCTTGTAGGGAGCGTAGGATTTGAATACTAAGTTGTTTTACCTTTGAAATACTAATGGATACAATATATTAACCATCCACCTTCGATTCACACACAGTCAGGGCAAATAAATCTTAATTCAGTGTATTAAAACAATTAACTTTTAATTAAGCCGACATAATAAGATTTGGTTTATAAAAACTAGGAGTTTTCAGCCTTCAGGCAGCTTGATTTTAGCCTCATGACTGTTTTGAGCAACAGAACATTGGATTACAATGTATTTCCTCCTTAGAAGAAATGTGTCAAAATAAAATCTGAGGTTTACTATTAGGATTATAGACTTCTGACAGTTACAGAACTGAGGACTGACTCCTCCTGTGTTTTGGATAAAAGACAGAAGCTCGTTAAGGACATAAATGTTTCATCACTACATCTAAAAGTAACCAAAATGACAGTAAAGTTCCTTTGCAGACTCAGAACTGGACTTTTCACACCATAAAAGGTCGTACAATCTTGCTTTTCTCTTCTAAATTTTTGTTTTGAACGCGCTACAAAAAGGGAAATCTGACCTTTTCTAATAGTGTTATATTCTAAAAGTAATCACTGCAGCTAATTTACTGAACACAATTTTCACCAAAACACTGGAGTCAAATGTGTTCTACATCCTTCCCTTTGAGACAAAAATGAAAACAGGTCAAGTCTTTGGAATAAATAAAGGTAAGGCTTGACTGGATTTTTTTTTTTAAATTATTAGAATTTTCATATTTTCCTGTCTGCCCGTGACAAACAAGATTTCATCTTAGCTCAAGTTATTCTGAGCTTATGTAACAAATGAAAATTTAAAAATTGGCCAAATATGAGTAAGACAGAAATGTTTCAAGGCCTTGGAAACCAAACTATCCTTTTACACAAACAGTTATTTGTAGTGAGAGTGAGCGTGATTACGTAAGAAACGAAGGATTAATGAAGATCAAACACATGCAGAAGAAAAACAGAAAAACTTTAGTTATTTTTAGGAAGAATCGTTTGTGA
>JAVKLF010000042.1:7042119-7052457 GCA_034783495.1 Millerichthys robustus
AAAAAAAGAAAAAACTCACGTGTCAGTGCATGTATTTAAGCTGTGCTCAGCTATTTTTTTCTTTCATAAATCCATCCAGAGACAAGTTCAGATTCAAGTGAAAGTGTGTTAACGAGGGGCTTGTCTCACCTTTATGAGAAGTAAGGTTATTCAATACCTAAAAATGAACCTTTGGTCCAAAATAAATAAATTAAAGAGAGGTTAACGCAAAGTTTGACTTCCTTTGGAGCCTGAGTGTAAGGGTAATCCAAACTCAGCAGGCGTGAAGAAGCATCAGGATGTAAATACAACACAGTTCCAGCAACGTTTGGTTCTAGTTTGACCCACGGGTTACTTTACAGCCCGAGCTGAAGGCCTTGAATTCAATTTGCCACTTGTCAGAGAGTCAGTGAGAGTTGGAGGGGGAGGACAGGGGGAGCGAGGAGAGGCATGTGACAGAATGGTGCTACTCTCACAACCTGCAGAGAGAAAACAGCCGCAGACGGACACGCAGGAGGAAAAGTTCCAAACATAAACAAAACTAAGAACGACAGAGAAGCGTGAGAGAAAAAAGCAACTCTTTGCCTGCAGGAGGTTGACAGTTATCCATCCAGTGAGCAGATATTGAAACAGACGTGAGGAACAAGATTCGGCAGGGAGGAGAGGTACAAAAGGTGCAGTGGAGAGAAAAATCACAGATCCGGTCAAACGGGAACCACCATTTACAGCACAAGTGTCAATCTCAAGGCATATAGGCCAAATCTGGCCCTCATTAACATTTCATCCAGCCCCAAAAGGTAATACTTGAAATGTGAAATAGTTTTATGGTTTCTATTTTTGTTGCATTCTTCTCGTGACATCTGGTAAACTTTCAAGCCAAGAAAATGACGTTAGAATTTTTCAGTATCTTTGTTTTTGGTGTGGAAAGAGAAACGGCGGATCAACTTTAATGATCTTTTTAATAATTTTAAAATTAGTTTAATTCTTGCAATAATGTTATTTGAAACTAAAACATAGAATTTTAGTAAGGATTTTCTTGATTTAACTGTTTGCTGGATTATGATCAAATGTATCTTTAAGCCATAATAAATGAAACAGCTGTTGGCAGAGAGTGAGGCATAAGAAATGAATGCTAATGATGAGTCTAAATTTAATCTTTTTTCTTTATCCGTTTTAAATGCTACATAAAACATCATACAGACAAAGTTTTTTTTTTACATTACTGTAAGAATAAATTGTTATCTATCTTTTTCAATAAATATTGACAAAGATTAGCCCTTAGCGTGGACCAAGTTGGACCACACAGACAAAAAAGATAAAAATAAATTCAGCTGAGGGGATGAGGATCACTGAAAGATCAACGTCCTCCAAAAATTAAAGAAATATGAAGCTTCTGCTGAACCACAGCAATTTGTTGTATTTGTGAAGGTTAAACATCAGCCATTAACTTAAAACTCGTTTTATAGGGCCCTAAATTTAGACCTCAGATTCGTGGGACCTGATTCAAAACATTAACTCGACTAGATCAGGAACTAACAAAGTAGGAATATTGGTAAAAAAAAAAATGCTGGTATCTGTATCAAGACACCACTATTTTAGAATAAAATTGAAAAATAAAAAAAACCAGAACAGATGTCTTCGGCTCATTTCTAATAAATTGCAGCTCTGGAGAAATAAAAGTATGTTCTGACTCTTTGGGCCATTTAATGATCAGCTAGTACACCGAAACCAAAGCTAAAAGGAACGATCCAAAAATGTTGTGACCGGGTCAATATAAAACCGGAGGTTTGCTTCAAAACTAAACCACACAAACACCTCTGTGTTAAAAGCCTCGGGCGCAGGCAGATACCTCCATCACCCTCCTCCTCATCAGAAAAAAGCCTCCTAAAAAGAGGTAAATTACACATTGCACAACAGCTTCCTGATGGTAATGTACCCCTTCAAACCCAGCGGAGGGAAAGAGACAGACACATGAAGCCCACTCAGCGTGGCGGTTGTTCCAGCTCACATTCATCACGCACAGAAAAGATACTTTAAAAAAAGAAAAAGATGTTAACGTTTGATGTTGGACATGACCGTCCTCCATGTTCCAAGGTTTCAAACTTTGCCAGGAGACATTTATTAGCCGCACACTGATCCACACACAAAAAAAAAGGTACGGCGTGTGCTTGCAGCTCGTGAATGAAATCTGAAATAAAAAGGCAGAAAGCAGAGAATAGACCACATGCTGGCTTTTAACTATACTTCCATCTTTTATAAGTTTCATCTCTTTTTTTCTCTCTCTCTTCAAACTCAGCAACTTCAACTTCAAGGAAGTTGCTGAGATGAGTGAAAGAACACGGTTCACAGTCGGTTTCAGCTGGATGCCTTCTCTCATCAGATCATTAACCGACTGTCAAAAATAAAAAATAAAAAACTGTGAGGAACTGCTTGTGGCTTCAAAGTCTGGCATATTACCTAAAATGATGTCTCATGAGTCAAAGTTAAAGACTACAGGAATAAAAAACTTCATTTGAGGAGTGCAAGGGAAAAAAAAAAGGAGGGACATTTTTAGCTGGTTTCTCTTTCCTGCTTTCGGCTACATTAGCTGCTAGGAGCGCAGCGCAGCCGAAGCCCTCACTGATCTGTCAGCAGATGAGCTGTGGTGTGTGTTACAGGTGCAGAGTTCTGACACAGAAGAGAGCAAAGGAGGAAAAAAAAAAAGACAGTAACTGCAGTTCAAAGTCCAACAGTGTTGTAGGAGTGAATCAGATCACGGTTATTATTTCATAAAGTCATAAATTATGGATTACAGATGAGAAATTATATATTAGGAAACTTTAGCCTGTCAGCTCCAGGTTTTCTGTGCTTTTCTCTGTGCCGATACTGAAAGCAAGAAAAATAAACACCTAAAGTTTTCTTTACTTCATTGTAATTCATTAATTATTCTCTCAAGTGGCATCATTAGCGAGAGTTTGTCACGCTCCAAACTTATATATATACATATATGTATAATAGGTATCAGCTGGTAAATATTTACTATTATTTATGACAGGTAAGAAATAATAAATAAGTCATAATTATTCGACTAGCTAGTTACTGGCTGACTTCAGGTCTGGTTTGAATCAAGGTTATTTAAAAATGATATAGTTTTCTTATTTATCATCTAGCTGTTTTACATGATTGTTGAATGCAATTAACACTCAATGATTTATTGTAAAACGATTGCAGACAATGTGCGACACAGATCCAGCTGCTGTTAACCGCCTAGCTTCTTTGTCGGCTGCGAGCCGTCGCTCTGTTTGGACACCATCTTTGCTCCTCAGAGACGCCAACAGTGGACGGGACAAACGAGGCTCAGACTTTGGCTGGCGGTCTGCACCGTCACCTCACAGCAGGAGCGTTTGAATCTCAGCTGGGGCCTTGTTTACTGTTCTTGTTTTGTTTTAGTATGGTCTGGATCTGCTGGAACGTGTGGAGGTTTTCTCCGGGTGCCACATTAATCCCATCTCATCGGGTTGTCCAATGTGTTTCTTTCTGCACACACATCTAAAAAAAACACACTGTCCTTGTGGTGCAGCCAGACTGTTTGGCATCTTATCAGCATCACCGTCACCAGAGTTCAGACACTGAGGCAGCGTCACACTGTGAGGAGCTTTTTCTTTTTTTTTTCTCTGGGGTTCGTATGAGCTTGGCCCACCTTCTTGTTTCCTGACGCTGATTGGACCAGCGTTCCAGACCCGTACTCCAGTCAGTATTGTCTCCTGCTCACCTGGCTCGATGCTGCAGTTCCTCAGATCAACCAAGCGAACCCTCACGTTGGACGGCTGTGGTTTGATACGAGCAGCTTGCCTCTGCGTTGCTTGTTTTTGCTTGTTGTATTTGCATTTACTCAGATTCACCTCTACTTATATACATGTTCTGAGCAGTGAGAATATAGGAACCACTTATCTGGAAGCTGTGCAGAAGATTTAGCTTACCACCTTCTCTTCTACTGTTGGTAATTTATTATTTAGAGCTCAGTCGCTTTAAGGGGTGCAATCCTGTATTTGTTTTCTTAGTCAGTGCAGTCTGTTTTACACTCAAATTTTGGGGTATATGCTGTTAAAATTTGCTTTAAAAGCTCAAGACAATTTTGTACTTCTTAAATATTTCTTTATTACTTTTGTAGTGCCTGTGGGCTCTCATGTCCTTCTTTTGCCTCATGTTGTCCCGTGAAGCTCTGGGGCCAGAACTCAGTAAAACACCAATTATTCAACCTCCTCTTCGAATCTACCCTGTGACCTGAAGGTGTCCACTTTCCTTTTGTTCTGTTTACATTTCACACCCCAGCAAGCTTTAAGAACATGCTGCGTGCATTGTTCGTTGTTAGGTTTGGCATAGTTACTACAGTGTTTTTGGTCATTACCTCTGTTTCTATGAGGATGAAGACATTTCTAGATATTTTTAGAAACAAAAAAACAAAGAAAAAACTTTGGGAAAAAAAGGCAAACTACACACACAAAAGGCCACCGGCAGGGATACAAACATGATAAAGGAATCTCTGACTACTTGTACACGTTGGCCATAATATATTATTACTCTATTCTACTAAAGGTAGTTTGTGACGTGTGACAACTGCAAATTACTCAAAAAAATGTATATGTTTATTACATCTTTCACTTAAAAATGTCACTATTTTATTTCTGAGGCAATGCATTTTGGGGATGATGATGATAGGTTACGAGTCAAGGCTAAAAAGTGACAATAAAGTTATATTTTGTATTAGTTGCTCTGCACAACATGGGCAGAAACAATCAAACGTGATGTTTAATAAATTAGCTCTGGAGCTTTTGCTGTAGAGCTAATGCTGCTTTCGTTAGAACCGTTTATTTCTTTCGCTAGGCATTACAAAATCAGCTCCTGGTGTTGCGCCACCAGATTTGTTATTTTTGGAAACTAATAACACTGTTAAGCTTGGTTAGTCTCCTGTTGTTTAATTCTTGCAATTCCTTCTTTTATCCTGAGCTTAACGAGTGCCACCATCAAACTCTGAAGTTGAACCCCACTGAATAAGGGATGTCCAATACTGGTCCTCGAGGGCCGCTATCTCACATGTTCTAGTTTCTTTACCTGCTTAGACACGCCAGATTCAACAAATGAATTACCTCTTCATGTTCTGCAGAAGTCTGTTAATCACCTCTAAACCATGCAGGATGATGGCCTTCAAAGACCAGGACTGGACACCCCTGCTCTAGATCGACTAAGGAACATAAAGACCGATGTGCATTTGCACACACTCATTTAAACTGGTCAATCATATGATCATAGTAGCTTTAATAAATGTGTTTTATGATGTAACTGTGAAGAATTATTAGCATGTTCATCTCACCATCGTTTGAGGAGACAAAAATACAATAAAATATGAAAAACTTTAAAAATTCAAACCATTAGGACCTTTGAAATAGGCCACCTTCTTATTTTGGAACAAAAACTTCTGCTGGTTCTTAAGCTAAAAATGGGACATGAAGTCAAACTCTGAAATAATCTGATAAGACACTGTGACAAATTCCTTAACAGAAACTTTAACCCTACATTCTAACATCTAAGCACCGAGGGCGACCTCAATGTAAAACGCAAATGGGTAAATAATCGGACACATAGTGAGGATAAGATGGATGAGCAGAGGAGCACAGATGAAACATCTTGTGCAGCTTCAAAAGGAATTCAGAGATTTAAGATGAAGGAGGCGAATCGGCTTCATGTTAGATGTAGACAAAGAGACAGATTGTCAGAACGATCTGTTAAGACATCAAAAATATGTTGAGATGTCAGTCTGGGAGAGACGGACGAGAAGATAAAGCAACAATCTGACAGAAGGTAGGGCTTTACAATGGTAGGACTGACAATGCCAACTTGGATGTGAGAACCCACTGAAAAGTTAACACTGCTAACAAAACAAGAACTGAGCTCTGTGACCTGCATAGAAACAGCATTTTAACATGTCTTCTTACAAACTCTGAAAAGTAATACGTAAATGACTAAATGTGATAGTTTTTGTTCTTTTTTTGCATGGTTTTATTCACTGTTGAGTTGTGGTCAGTAGCTGTCGTCTTGAATTATGAACTCTCCCGCTTTCCAACAGGGAATTCCCACTAGAGGGGCATACCAGTTTAAATTTACGACTTATAAGTGGGAAATTCCCACTTTGCAGTATAATTTGGCCGCAGCGAAGGTAGCCGGCAAAAATACAGCAAAATAGAGATTAAAAAACTGTTGTGGCGGGCCACATTTGGCCCAGGGTAGGGCTCCACAATATTGAAAAAACTGACATTCTGATTTTTCCTAACTCTGCGACATATATTGCGATATGAAAAAAATACAGGAATTTTCAACAGGTGACTTGAATAAACACTTCAAGTTATGCTGCCATCTTCTTGATGATGAACCTGCACGGATCCTCGTCTTCCTCTACAGCTTGAGAATTCACCGACAACACTTCTCTGAAAAACATTGCCATTATTGTTCTCAAAGTTTCACAATTAAAGCAAAATTTTCGCTTTTCTGACACAAAGATGTCAGCTTCCACCGGCAGAAGCAACCTGTCAAAATAAAAGCAGTAACACTCGACCGTTAAATGCAATGACTTATGGTTTTGTGGTTTGGTCCTAAGATAACACATTGATTTGATTTGCCTCCTACATTGCAGGACCTGCAGTGTGACTACTGCCACACGTACGTTGTGATGACGATGCACAAGTGATTCATCGTGCAGCTCCGGTCTGCGGGCCTTGAGTTTGATACAATTAATTTGTTCAGTAGAGTTTTTGAGCCTGAAGGGGATGTGACCACACATCCTGCAAAAGCAGCTAAAAAAAAAAAGTTCAGATCTGAAGCAAAACCAGGGTGGTCCGTAAAGTTCCGTTTTCAACTAGTTTCATTTCTCATTAGAGGGGAACCGTGCAGCCAGGAGGCAGGTAACCGTGTCGCAGCTCCGGACTGGAGTGAATTCTCCAACCGGCTTTTCTGCTCAGTCTGTCGGGAGCCAATTACAGGCAAACACAGATCTTCTGTCTAATACATGCACGCTGCAGGACGAGGCACACACAGGGGAAAAAAAGGCTGTTCTTCTGGGCTGAAAACATCATTATCATCACTGTGCTCTTTCATGTGGTTAACTAGCCACATTAGGCTGTTAGATATAAAGATCAGGCAACTGTGCTAAACATGCTGTTTAATTATAGTGCAGGGTCTGCACAATGACTGAACTGACACAAATTCAAACCTTCTTTAGGCTCTCTATTCATGTACACCAGCTGAGAGCCTTTTTCACGCTGGTCAACAACCAGAAACACAAGTCTGAGAGAGCCCAACAATGACCCAGATAGAGAACAATAAACTGAGGTCAATCATCAACCAGACTAAAAAAAAAAGCCTCCATGCATGAATTTGTTTTCAGTCACAAAACAGCTGAAATGGTCCAGCGTAGTCTTCCTTTTTTTTTTTTACTTCCCCATAAAATAAAGCCATCTGGCTCTTTGAGATGCTGAGTCCTCACATCTCTTACAGCCAACAACTGAACAGCCACTTCTCAGATACTGTACAATTCACCAATCACCTGATGTGATTGTTGCCATGTGGATGTAAGCCTGCCAAGATAAATCAATTAGAAAAAATGTTGTCTAAGAGCGAGCACACTTACACTCACATTAACTGGTCCATCCAAATATTAGAAACACCCTGCGTCTCTCTGGGCTGCACAGCTGATGGGCAGGAGGTTCTGATGGGACGCTGTGGGAGAATCAGCAGCCAGACGCCCCATTAAGACAGAGCTCCATGTGCTGGCTGTGAGGAGCTGAGCATCAACACTTCCAGATCCTCCTCACTTCTATTTCTCCCTCCCACCACCGTGCTCCAGAGGCTGAGAGGGAGGGACGGGACGGGGGAGAGAAAAACTGGCATTTTATTGCCTCCATCTATTGGTGAAAAGCACCTCCCAGCAGTTTAACAACACCACAGCTCCTCTGACCCCTCTGCAAACACCAGCCCCATTGTTTACTCCTCCATCAGATCATCCCCACCTCCCTGCAAGCACGACCACAATAAGAACCATCTGAAAGCAGAAACAACATTTTGACCTTTGTGTTGGAGCTGAAACGTTCACAACCCTCCGGTCTTTGTAAAAATCCACTTCTCTGTGACCTTGTCTTCTAAATCTAACCAAAAGCATCCAGTTAAAAGTCCAAACCTTCCAGCAGATCATAAAGTCTGAACCAAGACTTCCTGATGGTTCTGGTTACCACCCTGAGGAGTGGAACCAGAGCTGGTGGTCTTATGGGAGGTCACCTGTAAGAGGTCACAGGGTCAGTGGTGTGTGATGACCACCAGCCGGACAGAGAGAAGGTCATCATACATGTTAGACACCTTTCATCACAGATGTTTCAGGGTTTTTTTGGGGGGGGGTTTAGCTTGGCATGCTCAAAGGATGTTAGGAGAGGGGAAAAACCTGGTGACAGGTATTCCAAATTTAGTAAAGTATCAGGAAGTTAAAGGCTTTTAATGTGGAGGATAAATTAAACGTTTTCTTTGAAAGATCCACGTTCACCATGAAAAAAGCAGCTTTATGATTTGTATTTATTATAATATTGTTTAGGTCAGGTAAAGAGTGTGTGTGTGTGTGTGTTTGTGTGTGGTGCGCTCGCAGGGTCGGGGGTGGGGGTCCTAAATGTGTCCGCCTCGCCTGAAATCAGGGTCGGTATCTGGAGAAGCACAACCCGGATCCAACCGAGACTCTCAGACGCCAAGCAACAGACAGCTGCCCGGAAATATCAGCTGCGATATTAATAATAATAATTAATAATAATATTAGCCCTATTAAAGTAGGTTATTATGGAGGGAAGCGCTCGGAGAAGAAAGTTAGACTCTGCTTACCTTAAAAACGAGGAGAAGAACGCTTTGAGGCGAGTCCAAACTTTGGGTTTAGTCCTCAGAATTAATCCAAACAGAACCCCCGAGGCTGCAGTTCAGTCTAAACTCTAAAGTAGACCCTCTGAAGACAGCGACTTGTCCTCGTCACTCTGGACAAACACCGCTGATATGAGACTTTTTTTGGGAGGGGGGGAGTGAGAAAAGACGGAGCGCACCGCCCGGGAGGACCGTCTCTGTCGCCTGTGAGCTCCGGACACCCCGCTCCGCCTCCTGCTCTCAGAACCCCGCAGCACTGGCACCAGCGGGCGCCGCCAGGTGCTCAGAGCAGCACCGGATACGTCCAATCAGCGGCGAGAGCAAGGTGTCTGCTTGAAGAGCACGGCGCACAGCTCGTCCAATCACAGCTCTCCGTGGGAGGGAGCTTTGCGCTGAGAGACGCTGGAAACACAAATAGTATTTTGGAGCGATGTTGCTTCAGATGTAACAGTTAAAGCAGGGGTGCCAACAAAAAAAGGGGGTTGTGGGGGTCACTCACCGTCCTTAAAACAATTGTCCGCCCCACTGGGCCCCCTTGGCCAGGCAACTTTATCCACTGGAGTCCCGAGTTTTAGGTGTTCATTTCAATTTCTCTCTTGCCATTAGGACGATTGAAACCCAAATAGGTTCTTTATTACAGCAGAAGTAGGTCTTGGTCACATGACATTGTGATTTAGCAACAGCGGCATAACCACACCGGGCAAGATTTATTAGTACTGTTCATTTTGGCAAAATAGCTAACAAAAAGGGCTGATTATGGAAAATTTGTTAAATAAATATATTTCACTCCATGGTAGACCTTCATAAATATAAAAATAAATGTTGTTAATGTTGAAATTAAGAGTTCCTTATAACTAAGATACTTAATCCTACGTCTGAATCATACAACTAGCCTATAGGTGTGATTAATGAATCATATTAATGTGTTTTTATTAAACAATGTGCGTGTGCTACCAGGAGAACATGAAGGAGAACATGACCACAAGTGCAGCTACAGAGAACTGACCCACCCATAAACTAAAGACAACTTCTTAGTTGACAAAAAGGTTGTATCGGGAGATAGTGGGCAAGAGCGAACTAAACGGTGCTGGCAATTTTCTGCGACTGATGAAGGAGGGGTAGTAAAGCCTAAATAGCATGTGTTTGCTGAATGAATTCACATCTCACTGAATGCCCTGCTGATGCTTTGTTGCTGTAAGTGGATCTCCAGAGGTATACCACTGTCTTTGATAAATGTTGGATTGATTTCCGTTCACTGACTCTGTTTCCTTTTTGTTCTCTCTCGTCGACAAACTTGGGGAGGTTCACCGGGTATAAAGGTGCTACTTCAGCATTTGCCATTAGTCTAGCCTGGAGGAAGACTTCTGCCCTTTTCTTCAAACTCCTTATTCTACTGTCATGGCTGATAAGATGCAAACTTGACATAGCATCACTTAA